>SNQJ01S0168217.1:16766-37573 GCA_010110895.2 Picea sitchensis
ATGCGTAGTGTTTTGTCTTGATTGTAGGATCGTCTTTGGAAGGAGCAGCAGAAGCAAGGAGATAAAGCGCAATGGAGGAGCTACACCAAACGTCGATAAAAAGGTTAGTCGGTTCTTTCCATGTTTGCATGTGAAAAAGGGTTGTAGGTTTGGGGTAGAAGGTTAAAAGTAATTTCTTAAGGGTCATGATCTGCATGCAAGTTTAAGCCCTAGCTTGTTAGTCCGTAGAGTATAATTTCCCCACAACACAAGGATAGGTGGGTCCCAAGTAATCCACCTGCTAATAGGCCAAGAAAATATGTGCCATAGGGGTGACATGCGGTAAGGCAAATATGAAATGTGGCCCCATCAGTGGGTGACATGTGTCATGTTCTAATGGACACATAGGGCCTACGAAAAGAATGAATAGAGGTGACATGTGGCACGTCGAATGTGGGTCCACATCACCCTGGGTGACATCATCTTGCACATCACTCTGGACTAACAACCTTCCAATGCCCCTTAGATCTCACATTCAAGATGTTTCCACGTAGATACAAAGATATATGGCCTCCGTTACTTCGTAACTTCGACGTCCGGGGGATCCGCCGTGTAACTTCCTCTTTTCTCTCAAAGTGTTCAACGTTGGGCTAAACACGGTCTAGATCTGAAGGTTAGGAATGGTCCTGCAACGTCATAATATCTATGGCTCTTATCACTTAACTATTTCAGCATTTGGGGGTTCCACTCGCTTACCACCCCCTTTCTCTTGGAGTGGTCAACATCAAGCTAACCTTAGCATAGATCTAGCGGCCATGGAAGATCCTGAAGAATCCCTAGATCTACGGTTCTCGTTAATTCACAAATCCTACATTTTGGGTTTTGGAATTATGACAACTCCATTCTCCCGAAGTAGGAGTTCGTCGAAGTGTTATACGCCAATTTTTCCAATGGTTGATCGGATGGTTGGGAGGGGTTCTCAATAAACTCCCTAGATCCACAACTCACATTAATTTGCAACTCCAGCATTTGGGGAATTTGGAGCTATGACACCCTTTGTCCTCCCAAAGTGGTCAACGTCGGACTAAGCTCGGTGTAGATCGAATGGTCAGGGGGATCTCGAATACCCTCAAATCTATGGCTCGCGTTACTTCATGACCGATAAGTGGGTCAGGATTTAACTTTCACAATTAAGAAACCACCAGACGTTGTTCCACCTCACAGGTAACCATAACAACAAGTTTCATTCAGCTCGTTTGAGAGTGGTAAGGCCATAACACCCCAGAGCTTTGAACTCCCAGAGTTCTGAAGCCAGAAAATCTTAGGTCCTTTCGAGCCTAGCACAGGGTTCCCGGGCCTTGGTCATATGGATCCTTAGTTAATTATTGTGGGTTGCACGCTTAACTCTTAGACATGATTTGTTTAATGCCATGGATATGAGCCTTCAGTCACATAGAAGAAGGGTTTTAAGGAAATGCCCTCCCTCCACAGAGCTTGAATTTGGAAATCCTGTGAAGGTGAATTCGAGGGGATTGAAAGGACTAGAGTATTCCCGCTAAATATACCCCGACTCTTACATTACAAAGTTATTCATTGGGAAAAAATCCCTTAAATATATTCCAATCAATACAGGGATCAAAAAATTATTCTTAGATTCCTTTACGAACCCATGTCTAACAGTTCTCCTGCTGCTAAGCAGAGGCAATTAGAAAACCATTCAAATGCAAGGATTTATAGAAGAATAATACAAATCTTTAATAGTAATCAAATAATGAAAATATTTCATCACAGATGCAGACATTCAATCCTTAATTCAATCTAATATGTAATATATATGAGTATTTTTCAAGAAAACCAGATGGTGAAGAAATTGCTAAGAGGGATGTTTGTTTCCACCCAACTGTAGGCACATCCACTCCTGAACATATTTACTAATGGCCATTCCCTATCTAGACCATGATTCTCTAAGAGAGACCCTTTTCTTCTTGTTCAATGACATTCAGGGACAAAGCTTACTCTCCTCCTCCCATATAAACTTGGAAAAACGATTTTATCTCTACCAAGCAAGGGGGTATGCAATGAGTACTTCCATAGTCACTTGCCTCCTCTACAACATTGTTTATCAGCTTGGACTGAAAACACTTCCAGCAGATTCTTGCACCCAGAACGAACTTGTTTCTCAATTCTTCTCTGAACCGGAGAGATGCAAGCGCTCCTCTCCCTTTTCGGAATTGGTTTCTCGACTCCTCTCTCTCATTGATCTACCTCTACCCACGAAATCCATTCATTTATTTCCTTCCTCAAAAATATTTATTGGGTCTGAATCCCCAATTCATGGTCAGGTCAAGAAGTCTTTCAAATGGGTACTCTTCCCATCTCCCCATTAACTCTTGAGAAGGGATTCCCAACTACCAGCCTGATTGGTAATTCATTTATGTGTCAGAGGATTGTTTTGGGTCTAAGTAATTAAATCCAGTAAGGTACTAGTATAGTGGGGGTCATCTCAACCATTGTTGGTTCCCCTAACCATCTCTCTCATAACATCATGATCTACCTTGGAAAACCCCCTTCAACTGTTATGAAACACTATCCATTTTTAATTAATAACCAAAATACATACATTTCCTTTTATAACAAAAAGGTTCATCAAATCTAACATTTACACATATTCAATCTACCACAGCCTTTTGGAAAGTTATAGTTATATTTACAAGCTGGGGTAAACAGGGTTATTACAAAAACATGAATTCTAATATGTTTGCTATCGACATTGGTGGTTGTGACATTGTTCTTGGTGCAAAATGGTTAGGGACTCTTGGTCTCATCCTCATGTATTTTAAGGAATTAGCCATGCAATTCATCTAGGAGGGCCAACAATATAAGTTTCAATTCACCACTATAGTCTCCCATGAAATCATCATTTCCCATCGCGTGGAAAATCTCCTCAATAAAGGTCATTTCGACATTCTTTCACATCTCCATTCCATTGGCGCGACTAAGACACCCTCTGTGCATATTGACCTACAATCCATCATCTCCAAACATGAAGTTATTTTTTCCACTCCCCAGGGACTTCCCCCATCCCATGTTGTTCATGATCATTCCATTCCCCTAGTCCCCTACAACCTTCCTCCCAATGTTCTCCCTTATCGTCATCCCTTTTCCCAGAAAAATGAAATTGAGAAAAATGTTCAAGAATTTCTCACCACAGGTGTTATTCGTTCTATTATCGGACCCTATTCTTCTCCTATGGTCATGGTACTTAAGAAACAAGGATCTTAGCGCATGTGTCCTAAGTTGTGTGCCCTCAACAAACTCACCATCAAAGGAAAATTTTCCATTCCCATCATTGATGATCTCTTGGATGAATTAAGAAGTGTCCAATAATTTACTAAACTTGATCTCCATTCTAGCTACCACTATATACGTACGAAAGAGGCATACATAACTAAGACTTAATTTCAAACTCATGAGGGCCACTATGAGTTCTTGTTCATGCCCTTTGTCTTGTATAATTCTCCCTCCACTTTCTAGAGCCCATTGACCAGATTGACTCCAAGTTGTTCTCCAAGAATGGTTGTAAGATCCCAAAATTTTTCATATGATCCAACAATTGCAAGACAATTCTCCAGTTTCTCTAGGGTACTCTCTGCACAATGATGAGCTTCGATACAAAGGTCATTTGTATTTAAGAAAACAATCACAAATTAAATCCATGGTGATTTTTTAGCTTCATGCTACACTCACAACTGAGAATTCAAGGTTTACCAAAACCTATGACAGGGTCAAGCATTCTTTTTTTGGGATGGTATGAAGAAGGACCTCCGCACCTTTGTGGTGGAATGTGATGTCTATCAATGAAACAAGGGAGAAACAATCAAATCCCCCAACACACTACAACCGCTTCCGATTGCACCCGCTATTTGGAGGGATATTTCTATGGATTTCGTTGTTGTCTTACCTAAATGGAGAAATAAATCTATAATCATGGTGGTCATTGATATTCCTTCCAAATATTCTCTTTTCTGTGCTCTTCATGTTGGAAGATTGGTTGTTGTCATTGATGTCAACCCTAGTCATGGGTTTTGGACTGCACGATTGATGAAGGTATTTGGACATGAAGGAAAATGCACATGCATATACAACACCCATGGATGGATAGTATACATCATGTTGTTTTTGGTGGTATGTGGCACGTCATGTGGATCCTCATGGTTGAGGAGAAATGAATTTTTGAAGATGACAAAGTGAATTGAAGAAGTACATGTAGGCCCTGAAGATAATTAAAGAAAATAATTACAAAATAAGAAAGTGTCAGGTCGGCCCTAATTTTAAAAGGAAGTGACGTAAATGGTATAAATACACATCATTATACATGCATTTGATATAAGTTGAATTTCAGAGGAAATCATAAGTAAAGAAGGCCGGATTTCAAGGGAGGATGAAGTCTTTTGGTGATGTGTTCTAAGGTGTTCCGGGTAAAACAGTCATAACTTCTTAATCAAGAATCCAAATGATGTGGGACAAATTTCATTGGAAATAGTATGGACTATAGTTTCTTTTGTGTGAGTTTTAGAATCCGATGTTAAATATTGAGCGTGGGGCATTCTGTGCAAGTTTGCTCTCCTGAATAGACCATAATTGAATAAAGTCTACCATTCTTTCTATAACTTCTTTTTGAGGAGGATTCGAGTGAAACTTGGAGGAGCTTCAGAGAATACATTGAGTAATATTATCTATAGGATCAGAGTACTCCAAGAATTGAAGAATTGCAAAAATTGAAGAAGTCTCAGGAAGAATTATTAGGTTCTATGTGATGATTGGTTGATGGTGATGATTTAATGTAAAGTTTTATTATCTCTCATATATTCTTGGGTGGAAGGAAGGGACAAGGATGGAGAGTTAAACTCTCTTGATATTGGAGGATTGTATCTTCCTCTTGGAGGTTTATCCCTCCCTTTACATTTGGAAGTTGTAGCTACCTTTGGAAGTCATTACTTCCCTTGAACAATAACTATTGATTATTTCTCATATATTGTGCATGGTGTATTGTGGTGTATTAGTGTAACTCCTATACTATTATTTAAGACTTTCTCATTGGATATAATTAGATGGTTTAAGTATGTTTAGAAAAAAGGTTTTTAAATTGTACTTGATACTGATCCACCCCTCAGTATCAACAATTGGTATTAGAGCAGGTTACCTTGATTACAATTTAACCAACGGAGGAAGATTCTATGCAGAAATGGAAGGCAACGTTCCAAATGGGATTCCACCATTTGATGGAAGCAATTTGAATACTAGAAAAATGGGGTAAAACTTACTTGAAAGCTCTTAGGGCTGATTTTTTGGTTCTCGGTTGCTTTGGGATACAATGCTTTGAATAAACAAAATACTACAACTCAGAAGGAAGAAAAAAAAAGAAAAAAAAAAAAAAACTGGCAATAGATACCATCTGGATGGATTGACAGATTGATGGAAATCTAAGGTGGGATCATATGCATCAGAAAAAGAAAGAGATTTGGGAGAAGCTACAATAACTTTATGCAAGGGAAAGCTTGTGAGAAGAAAGAAAGAAAGAAGAAGTAGAAAGAAGATTACAACATCTTATATTTCAAGAAGAAAATAGAAATTGATTATTTTGCTTTAATTTTGGAGTAGGTCATGTTGAATTTGGATGTCCTCATCCAAAGATTGAAAGAGATGACAATGAAGAGAAGAAAATCATGGTAGAAATGATTCAACAAGAAGATGAGAATCTTAAAAATTGAAAGTAAAGGATTGAAAATAGCGAGCTCAAAGAGACAGCGACAGAAAACTAAGAAGTGAATTGGGTAGTTATGAAAGAGACAATTGTAAAGCAAAGAACAATTAGAGACTTTCAGAGGCAAGAAGAAACCATTTCCTTGAAAACTCTAGAAGAAGCAAGAAGAATAGCATTAGTAAAGAAGGTCCAAATGATACAAAGAGAGGGTGTGAAACTTGAACAAGAAGTTGTCGGATTGAGGAAGAGCTTAAGAAACTCTCCAATGCCAAAAGACCTAACACATCTTGTATGCATGGGTGGAAATACATGCCAAAGAATATGTAAATACCAACAAGAGGGTTGAATAAAGAGCTACACAAGCGGAGTTCATGAGAAGTGGACTAGGATACCAGAAAGAATGAATGTTTACAAAAGAGATGAATATCCAAAGAGACCTCTACCTTTGGGAATCAAAGAAACTTCAATCGATATGAAGGAAACTTCTGAGAAAGGTATATCCTTGAACCCATATGGGCTATCACAAGAAGGTCACTTGCGGTATCAAAATTTCTTTCTTGGTCATTTTATACTTGCAAAATTTTTGGACATAAGGCAATTAATTACGGAATCAATGAAAAGGAACAACCACACAAGAAACATGAATGGTGTAAACATGAAGATATGGAAATAATGCGTGGATTTTTCAACAAAAGTTATAATTCATTTGTTGATGGACAAAATATTGTATGCTACAAATGTAATTATCTTGGTCTGAAACCGAGGATTGCAGATATATGAATGAAAGATGTCCTATGTCAACCACACTATGGAGAAGGAAGAGATTTCAAACAATGAATATTTTAGAATAGCATTAACCACTGAAGAAAGTAAAGAAGAAGAATGGTACATAGGCAGGTGGATGTTCTTCACACATGACGGGGATCAAGACAAATTCGGTAGCTTGAAGAAAAGGGTGGAAATGTTGCATTTGGAGATGACTCATGCAAAATACTTGGAAGAAGGTGTAGTAGAGCTTGGAAGAAAAATGTCTTAAAAGAAGAAGAATGTTCTATTGGTTGAAGACTTGAATCATAATCTACTAGAGTGTTAGTAAAATGTGTGATCAAATATACACTCTTACGTTTGACTCACGAAAATGTAAAATTAGAAAATAACTCAGGAGTATTGTTTGCAACTACAACAAGAATACGAACAACATATACATCCTAGACATGAAGAGAGAGAGACAGAAGCCACACAAAAAGATTATAAGGAAAAAAGTCCCAAAGACCAAAATAGGGATGAAGTATTATTGGGTGCCAAATGTTCAAGGGGAGTAGCCCCAAACAAGAGAGTTACATATTTCCATTAAACTCGGGAGACAGCCCTAACCTTTCCCTTGATGTCAAAGGGGAGATAAATTGAGATCATGATGATAGGGGTAGGTGTTTCCATCAATGACAAAGGGAGGGTGTTGGAAGATTGGTTGTTGTCATTGATGCAACCCTAGTCATGGGTTTTGGACATACGATTGATGAAGATATTTGGACATGAAGGACAATGCAGCCATATACAACATCCATGGATGGATGGTATACTTTATGTTGTTTCCAGTGGTATGTGGCACATGGATCCTCATGGTTGAAGAAATGAATTTTTGAAGATGACAAAGTGAATTGAAGGAGGAAATACATGTAGGCCACGAAGAAGATAATTAAAAGAAAATAATTACAAAATAAGAAAGTGTCAAGTCAGCTAATTTTAAAAGGAAGTGACATAAATGGGTATAAATACACATAATTACATTCATTTGATATAATTTGAATTCGGAGGAAATCATAAGTAAAGAAGGCCCGGATGTCAAAAGGGAGGATGAAGTCTTTTGGTGATGTGTTCCTAAGGTGTTCAGGTAAAACAGTCATAACTTCTTCATAGAGAATCAAATGATGTGGGACAAATTTCATTGGAAATATTACAGTTTGTAGTATTTCTTGTGTGTGGGGTTCAGAATCGGATGTTAAATATTAAGCGTGGGGCATTATGTACAAGTTCACTCTCTAAATAGACCAGAATTGAATAAAGTCTACCATTCTTTCTCTTCTTTTTGAGGAGGATTCAAGGAATTAAACTTGGAGGAGTTTCAGAGAGAATACATTGAGTAATGTTATCCTACAGGTTGAGAGTACTCAAAAATTGAAGAAGTGTAGAATTTGAAGAAGTATCGGGAATCATTATTAGGTTCTATGTAATGATTGTGGTTGATGAAGATGATTTAATGTAAAGTTTTATTATCTCTCATATTCTTAGGTGGAAGGAAGGGGCAGGATGGAGAGTTCAACTCTCTCTTGATATTGGAGGATTGTATCTTCCTCTGGAGTTTATCCCTCACATTTGATGTACCTTTGGAATTCATTACTTCCCTTGAGACATTAGCTATTGATTATTTCTCATATATATTGTTCATGGTGTATTGTGGTGTAT
The DNA here is from genome assembly GCA_010110895.2 of Picea sitchensis. Classification (NCBI taxonomy): domain Eukaryota; kingdom Viridiplantae; phylum Streptophyta; class Pinopsida; order Pinales; family Pinaceae; genus Picea; species Picea sitchensis. The sequence goes on from SNQJ01S0168217.1 coordinate 24,973, forward strand.
TAGTTAGCAACTCTTATACTATTTTTTCATTTCTCATTGGATATATAATTGAATGGTTTAAATTATAAGTTGAAAAATGTTTTAAATTGTGCCAGTCTTGATTTACCCCCTCTCAATCTCAACATGCTTACCCTTCACTTTGCATCCATGGTGGCTCAACTTTTAATGGGATTATATCTTCAAGATTCATGGCATGCCTCATTCTATTGTCTCTAACCAATATCCCACTTTCACCATCAAATTTTGGCAATTTTTTTCCAGATACGGGGAACCCAAATGCATCTCGGCCTGACCCTATCATCCCAGTCAGTTGCCAAAATGGGGTTGTAAACAGTGTTTGGAAACATATTTGAGTTGTTTTCATGTGAGAGGAAAAATCAATGGGCTCAGTGGTTACCCCTAGTAGAATGGTGGTACAAAAAATTGCCCACCATACAACTACTTGCATGACTCCTTTTGAAGTGGTATATGGAAAAATCCACCTTAGGTTTCTCCTTACATGCTCAGTGTCTTGAAGGTCCAAACAATTGACAAAACTCTTACAGTTCAATAGGATATTCTATGTACCCTTAAAGATAATTTGGTCATGTCTCATAATGTATGAAGAAACAAACAAATCAAGGTTACTTTCGAGAATGTCAATTTGTTGAAGGAGACAGTGTTTCTTTGAATGCAAACTTATAGAAGACTTCACTCAAAGGTTGAACAATGTGAAGCGGGGCCCCAAATTTTATGGTCCATATGCAGTTCTCAAGCATGTGGGACATAGGCCTATCAATTATATTTTCTCAATCATTCTAAGTTCCATCATGTTTTTCATGTTTAGTGCTTAAAGAAGGTGATTGGAACTAAGTGCAAATCAAACCGATTTTTGAGTTGGATGAAGAAGGCTCTTGGTTGCATCCACAAGTATTCTTGGACCCGGTGTGAGAACATAGTCTCCATCAACACACCATCAAGAAGTGTTAGTCTGATGGAAAGATACAACTCCAACAAAACTCCACTTGGGGCTAGCTAACGTGCACTGTTTTTCATCTCCAGTCTTGATGACAAGGATTCTTTTAAAGGGGAGATGTTGAATACCTATCCTCAAATGTAAAGAAGACCTAATAGGAAGCTTACGCTTCTAGAAGATCTTCCTATGGATTTTTCTTTGGTAGATGGATTTAGTATAAATAGAGATTCGAGGGCATGAGAAGTCTTTGTCTCAATGAGAATTATTGTAATAGGCGTTGCTATGTTGGAGATTTCTCCCTCGAAGAGGAAAGTGAGCATTGACCTATAAATAAAAGGTATTATTTTGGTGTTGTGGTTTCATATATTTTGTTGTTCCATTGTCATGCTCTGCAGTATTTTTTGTTTTCACGCTATATAATAGATTTGGTACCTTACATTGGTCATCATTTAAATATCATGTATTATATATATCTTTTGTTGATTTTTGTTGTGAATACAAGAACAACTTTTGTTGTGAATGGGGAGATGTACATAGGGCACTTACAAACCATCAATAAGCTCCAAAACCACTATATGAGAAATTAATAAAATTTCAAAATTGCTCCCTATTAGCAATGTCAAGAACATAAATATATTCATAGAATCATGCTTCTATTATAAAAACATTTCTCTAATACCCTTGCACATGTACATGCCCAATGATATAAAGGCAGTCTCGTGGCTAGATTTCAAATCATCCTTTTATGTGGTCTACTATATTCCTGTCGATTAATATGATTTTTGTGTGGTGAATCTCCCAAAGTAGGCCACAACGTGCTTCCAAGGCAGATTCCATTTAAAACCTTCAACAACTAGGACAAGTTCTCTTATCTTTCCCTTATGGATTGTTTTACCTGTAGGCTTCAATATCATATACTACCAACACTAAATAAACTACATAAAAAAATCAATATAAAGTCTTTATTTCACCCAGAGAAACAAGAAAAGTCACTTCTATTATTTCTATTGGACAACAAAAAGACCCTTCAATTTGAGTACTCTTTCCCCAAAGGTAGCCATGGTTAACCTTGAGGCTTGAGACTTAATGATTTAGCATGCACAATCTTGGATTGCAATTTACATTATGGTATTCTCAACATTTAAGCTCAAGGCTTGAGCATAAGCTTAAAAGACCATTTTCTAGAAGGTTAGGACAGTGCTGAAGGAGGGAGGCATAGTTTGTGTTTATCTAGGAGTCTCATGTTGGAAAATCAAAATCTCATCCAATGGGATTGTTGGCTTGTTTTATTTTTAACCCGGATGGTTTTTAAAATTAATTAAACCAAATATATATATATATATATATATACCCATAAAATTTTAACATGTGATTTTAAAATTAATTAAAACAAAATTAACAAATATGATGATTAAATAAGATAAAAACAATTAAATAAATATTGGTCAAATTTAACCCATTCTTACACCATGCCATAAGCCACCTCCAACATGTAGATAAATATCCCTCAAATTTAACCCATTTTCATGCCATAAGCCGCAAGTATAAATAAATAAGCCAACCTTGTTTCCGTGAACATGTATAAATAGACCATAAATGAAATAAAAATAGAGATAGTAAGCGATAATTTGGATAAACAATTTGACAACTTTGTGATTCTTGCTTATTCTAAAACACACACCGAAATATAAGTCCACTAGAGACAGAAAGTGGGACACGGTGAGGTATTTTCAAATAGGAGTTCTTCGTAACTTCACAATAGTAACAGTAATGAAGCTGACTCATTTGTTCCAATTTGGAGATCAAGAAACAAGCCCGTGATGCAGTTGATGAGTGAAGGCAGAGGAGGGAAGAAAATTGTATCCTTCGAACCTGAGTTTGAAAAAATCAGATTTATGAGCTTGGCTTTCGCATCACTGGTCTTTGGACGAACGACCTCGTGAACTAAAGATAAGAAGCTTTGTTAGTGCAGAGATTTATCTTAAATGTTTTCAACTCATGTATTAGTGTGTTTCTCGGGTGTGGATGAAGCCTTGGATATTCTACCATTTGTTTCTCAAATGCTATTTCATGAGGGAATAAAGCAATGCATGCAATATTTGGATGTTGTTGGTTGGAGTCTAGAACAAGAAGCCAAACTTCGAGCCATGTTATCCTCTTTGCAGATAAACATTTTGTTGGAGTTAGTTGTCAGAGTTGGTAGGAGCCAAGCCAAGTATGTTTCTTGTTAGGTACCCTAACCTCCATAACCCAACATAGGTAGAATAATATATTTCCATGTAACAAGAAATTTTGATATTAATAAGGCCTAGTAATGGGAAGAATAAGTCAAATGTAAGAGAGACCTAATAGAAACTTTTAAAAGCTAGAAGGATCTTTCTAGATTGTTCTTTTGGTAGATAGATTTAGTATAAATGGGATTCGAGGGCATGAAAAGTCTTTCTTGAGAATTATTGTAATAGAAGCGTTGCTCTGTTAGAGGTTTCCCCATCGAAGAAGAACTGGTGAACATTTCCTATCAATAAAGATTATGTATTATTGTGGTGTTGTGGTTTCATATATTGTGTTGTTCTCTATTATTCTCTGCCCAGGTATTTTTGTTTTTACGCTATTATAATAGATATGAATTTACCTTACAAGTGTTATCATAGAACTTTCCTTGGCAATAATTGTAGGTTATTTTTTTTCAGGGTAGATATGTATTCCAGTTTCTTAAATCTACATAGATCTGTCGTTCAACACACAAATCCGCGGTCAGGTAATCATACACTCAAGAACTACAAGTGGTTCTTAAGTGCACATTGTTGGCCACCCTTGTAACCCTTGTTGGCAGGTACTTATGGTGGTAGCACATCAGGCAACACATGTATATAGTTGGTCTAGATCTCCTAAATCCGTCCATAGATAAACCCTATCGATCCCTAACTACTATAGTGCCACCCAAAACAACACTCTGGAAGATAGTCTCTAGTACACAGGTGTCGTTGAGTGCAGCTAAAGGGTACAATCTAGCCTCCTTAGTTGAAAGGTTTTATGAGATATTGGGTCGATTACTACTATTTGACCCCACATGTATGTCGGAGAGATATAGAGACGGAAAAACCTTGGCCATGTAGAAACCACCAACACATAACCCTTGGGGCCCGAACATAACAACATTGGAACATCTGAGATCTATTGTCGAGCAACCTTGCCTCCTTCATTCGGGTTGAGAAATTACTACACATTTCTTTTTCTTAAGAATTTGGGAATTTTGTCAACTGCGGTATTATTCATATCGAAGTATAAATCTAGAATAATAATAAAAAAATCGTATCCTTCCTTCACCATTATTTGAGACACATCATTTAGTTCACTCTCTTACATACGATGGAGTCATACCTATCATTTTTTCAACCTTTTTCACATGGACCCGACCCCTTCCAGACACCTCTATTTAGGACATATCCCATTGAATTCCTCTCTTTTCATTGACCATGGTGGTACCATTCACCAATAGATCGTTTATGTGCAGTCCCACGTCCCCCCATATCCCATCCCCATGGCCCACACCCCACAACTAAGATTGGGAACAATGTATCACTACCTTTGACAAAGATAATGAGAAAACCTTGTTGATATTACTTCCCTTGATTCCAGTATTACTAACCTCAACTTCCATCTTGCTCTTCTCAATTCACTTCCCACATCCATCACTCAATTGACCACCATGTGTCAACAGTCAGGACATTGTGAATTAGTTGACCGTCTTGTTTAAGCCCACCCCAAATCCTTTATTTTATTCCACACCTTATAACCTTGAAGCTCTTGAATCCTCCTAGTCCACACCCTTTCCTTCCAACCACTTTCAGCGAGACCTCATCCCCTCTTGTGGAGGTGAACAAATTTGATAGCTCGGGTCCTGGGTTGGGTCACTCAAATGGAACACTATTTCTCTTTGTATGACATTAATGATGATTTGGAAAAACTACGATATGGTGTTCCCTCCATCTAGATCAAGAATGTTGGCAATGGTGGCAATGGAAAAATATCTACCAATGGTATGTGGCTTGAACCTGATTTGTTTATGAATGTTATGAACACTTTGACACTGCTGCAGCACCATTTAGGCCATTTGACCAAGTTGACGATCACGGCATAGTGAAAGACTTTATAGCTACTTTTGAGCACTTGTATTTCATACAAAGGGAATGTTTGATGCTTTTTCCATGAATTCTTCTCAGTGGCCTCAGGATGAGATTCATGCCCATGTCCTCATGGATCATCCTTAGAGTTGAGTGGAAGCTACTAAAGAGCTAAGCACAACAATTTGTCTATTCTCAAACCAGAAAACCATCCTTTCTTCGCCACCCTAAACCCGCCACTTCTACCCCTCCTTCCACTCCACTAAGATCCAAAAATTGACAAGGGAAGAAATGGTTTGAATGCCAACTCAAGGTGCTTTGTTATAATTGTGATGACAAATATTTTTAAGGGCATAAGTGTAAGGAACAAAACATTTATGGCCATCTATGAGGATGTTTATGAAGAAGAGGGCCCCTCTGTAGTCGAGTTACTAGAGCCAAATGATATTACTCTGCCCTTGAAACCCCCAGTTGATCGGTTATTTCATTGAATGCTCTCACTAAATTCTCTTCTCGCCAAATACTCAAGATAATTGGTTACATTAAGCATGAGAAAATCATCATCCCTCATTAGCGATTGGAAACACCCATAATTTTATTCATCCATTGCATTTCCAAGAAACTAATTTCTATATCCATGCAATCAAGGAACTTTCAAATCATGATTGTCAATGGGTTCCCATGAAATGTGTGGGGGGCCTTGTGAAAATGTGCATCTCCAAATTGGTTAGTACAACATGAAATCTAATATGTTTGTTATAGACATTAGTGGTTGTGACATTGTGCTTGGTGCTGAATTGTTATGCACTTTGGGTCCCATTATTTTGGATTTTAAGGAATTAACCAAGAAATTTGACCAGGGGGGGCCAACAATATAAGTTTCAAATCACCACCGTAGTCTCCCATGAAATCATTAGTTCCCTTCGCATGGAAAATCTCCTCAAGAAGGTCATTTCGAAATTCTTACAACTCCATTCATTCCATTGAGACACCCTCTATACATCTTGACCTCCAATCATTATCTCCAAACATCAATCTATTTTTTCCACTCCCTAGGGACTCCTTCCTTCCTGTGGTGTTCATGATATGTTAAAAAACCAAATACCAATAGCATAGAAAACCTTAGAATAAGTACTCAATGCCTTGAACAATAGATAAATTCATATAATAGAAACCTCTTAGGGGGCAACCTCCTTATGCCCACATAAATGTACAATTACAAGATGATTCCAAAATGAAAATGTCTCCTTGGTATATATAAGGACTAGGAGGTATAATTACAATAATGGAATAAAACCTGTTATAAATAAAATAGCATTACTAATGTAATATGCCCCCAATTAAGGGTAATGAGCGTTATTTAGGGTTTTAACATGCCCTCCACTTGAGACAAGTGTTGTCCACAATGCTTGAGTAACTCTGGATGCTTTTGTATAAAGACTCATCTTCCCAAGTGGAATCTTGACGGTGGTTCCTCCATTTAATGAGATACTCACAAATGGATCTATTCCTCCAATTTGGCGAATTCTTGTGTCAGAGTGATGGCTTGGGAGCTCAATGATTTTTCCTTCCTCATCAAAGAGTTCTAGCAATGCCAAGTTTGGGGGATGTCACCTATAACCTTCTTTAAGCATAAAACATGGAAAGCTGGGTGTACTAAGAGATGTAGGCAACTCTAATTTGTATGCCATAGTACCCGATCTTTTGCAACACCTTATGGGGCCATAGTATTTTGGTGATAATTTATTAGCCCTCTTGGCTTGCTTGAATTTTATCGGTTTGTATGGTTTGTAGTCTTAAAACACCCAATCTCTACTTCAAAACTTCTTTCCTCACGATGTTGATATGCTTGTTGTTTCATGTGATTATTGCCATGGAGTTGTCCTTTAATATTATGTTAAGAACTAAATACAAATATAGCATAGAAAAACCACGGAATAAGTACTCAACACCTTGAACAAGATATAATTTCATATAATAGAGATAAGCCTCTTCGAGAGAGAAACCTCCTTATGCCCACATAAATGTACAATTACAAGATGGATCCAAAGTAGAAATGTCTCCTTGGGTATATAGGAGACTAGAGTCTATAATTACAACTAACTAATGGACTAAAGCCGACATAAATAAAATAACGTTACTAATGTAATGCTCCAATTAAGGTGTGAGCCATTATTTAGGGGCTTAACATGATCATTTCATCCCTCTCATCCTAGACAATATTCCTCCCAATGTTCTCCCCTTGTCGTCATTGCTTGCCTAGAAATATAAAATTGAGAAAATTGTTCAACAATTGTTCGTCGCAGATGTTATCCATTCTAGCACTGCCCCCTATTATTCTCCTATGGTCATGGTATTTAATAAAGAAGGCTCTTGGTAGCATGTGTGTATAAATTTTAAGCCCTCAACAAACTCACAATAAAGAGACAAATTTTCCATTCCATCATTGATGATTCTTGGATGAATTAAAGCGTGCCCAATGCTTTACTAAATTTGATCCATTTGGCTACCGGATGCATATGAAAGAAGTATTTCTAAGACTTCCTTTAGAATTCATGAGGATCACTATGGGTTCTTGGCCATGCCCTTTGGCACATTCTCACATGATGAGTCTGGACAACTCGTTGCGATGCCTTCTTACCTCTAAGTCGTAGACTTGTTTCAAGGTCTGTTATGGCGTGTCACATGTGAAAGTGTTTTGCCAAGGTGTTGTGGTGAGTTTCCTTGGTGTGTTGGCACCCAAGACATCCTATGCCCATCATTTGACTGCGTCACACGTTAGCACTCACTACCCAATCTTCGATTAAGGCCGTAGACGTGCACACCCAATATCGATGCCGGAGGCCTTACAAAAAAATACTTTCGTCACCTTCCTCGATGATCTTCAAGACTAAGTTTCCCTTAGTGTGGGACTGGAAAACCACTCTAACTCTTTTGGAGCTCTAGTGAAGTTGGTGATCCTCTATGGTTGTAACTATGGGCGATGCTTTACAACCGATATCTGAAGTGGAAGCAAATTGAGAAGAATTGAGGAAACTGATTGATTACAAACAAATTCAAAATTCAAAAGTCACGGTTCCTTATGCTATCTTGTTGAGTGAAAGAGGAGCTGCCCCTATTGAAGCAATTGCTATGTACGAGTCATAAGGTGTTGAAAAGAATTTGACAAATGGAAGGGGGCAAGATGGCCTAAGGTTGTTTTTAGTGACAGATTGTGCAAAAGATAAAAGACTTGGATGCGACAAAATAACAAATGGCTTAGCAAAATGGGGCATTTGCTTGAGTATGTGTCTTACAAAGAGTAAAGAGATAAAAAATTTTGTCATGGATAAGTTCCACAAACATACTTGGGAAGGAGCTAGGGAGAAAGAAGAAATACTACATTGAAGAGTTTAACCCCATTCATAACCATCAACAAAAGAAGTACATGGGGCCAATATTTCTTGGAGATCTAAAACTCTTATTGCTCAATTAAGGACCAATTCTCATCAACTCCGTTTGTGAAGCAGTGAAGGCCAAGAAAGGTGGGAAGAAAGAGTATATGTTTTGTGCTGGAATGGGAAAAGTGGAAACAGAAAACATTTCATTTTAGAGATGTGAGGCCCTCTCAAAGAGACAGCGGGGAAAATTATGCAGGTATTATGGCGGCTAATTCTTGGGATAATCTATTCAATGAAGAGTTTGTTGAGAAGATGGGAGCGATTATTGTAAAACTTCACAAGAAAGGGCCGAATGCAAAAGCCGGATGGAAAAGCAATCTGTCCATAGGCTATTTTTTAGCCTAGTGGACGTTAAAATACTCATTTCATTTCATTTTCCAAAGCGTTGTTACACCCATTCTACTTGACTTAGTCAATTGTCCCACAAGGTGGTCCGAACTTGTCCCACAATGGTCCTAATTTGTCTCGTCTAGGACGAGACGATTCGGCTTACTTCTCCATGCTACTACCTTGCCTTAGTTTAACCCCCAAGACCAGACCGCTCCATAAGTCGCAGCCGATCTTTGTGCAAACAAACATTTTACCGGAATTAGCTGCCAGACTTGGTGTGTGCCAAGACAAATCGGATTGTGGGGATTTAGATATGCTGAAACACACTTTACAAGACATGTTGTCTACGATTTATTGTAGATCAAACAACATTCTACCTCGCACGGAAGTGGAGAAATATATTGTAGGATACTTTGAGGCCGCAAAGACGTCCTCAGTTAAGGCTGTTGCAGATACGTGCAGGTCTGCACTGTTAGAAGAGTTTCGTGCCAATGTAGAATGTATTAAATTCAATGAGTTTAGTGACGTGGAAGAACCAACTCTTCTTGCTTGGTATGATCTTTTGTGGCTATTTGACATTATCAGGTGTTGTGATGGGAAGATCTATCAAAAGTTTATGAAATTGTTTTGCGAGGATGGTTACCTTTGTGATTCAAGTTGATATTTTACTTCATCAGATTATGAATGCAATGGGGAATGGGGAGATAATTACTCCTGCGTCATTTCGGTTTTCTTTTCTAACCAATTGGCTGGATGCGCATCACCCTTGGAGATAACAACATGCTGAGTGCATGCTGAGAAATTGTCGACATTGGAGAGAGGAATTATGGATGTGGCTGACACCCTTCCGCTCGCTGATCAGAAACTAATTTACAACATTTGGAAAGACGTATTCAAAAGAGTATCAATGGAACAAAGTAATGCACTCAAGTGGTGGGGCTCATAAGGTGCATGATGCCATAAAGAATGGCAAGATTATTGATACAACTGAATTGCAGGTTTATATTTAGTCGTTTTGTTTTGATGTCATTCCATTTTCCATTTTATGTTATTGGATTTGTTTAGGTCAAAACATTATCTTGCCCTTATGTTATGAATTGTAATTTTGTAATTTTCCCCGTGTTACTTAAGCTCTTACACTTAGATTTAATGAAAAATAATCTTATTAATTACTTTTTTTATTCCATGGGATATGTTTTGTAGTATATAAAATTGTCTTTTCCATGGTTTATGTTTTGTAGTATATAAAGTTTTGTTATTCAATCTCAAGTATCATGGGCATGCTATTACATTTAGATTTATTATATCTCAAGTTTCAAGGGTGTTGTCCTATATTGATTTCGGAAAGTGGCCGAGAATGTTGGATAAATTCGTGGGTTAGTATGAGGCCAGAACCCATTTAGCCATATCGGTATTGAGCAACACGAGACTTGATCATAGGTGGGTTGGGGGAAAACCATCGGTATCATTAAATTGGATCGCGTGGTGCCCTCGGTACATCGAGTTGGCGGTCACTTCAAACCGTTTTCCCAAAGCCCGATTTCCTTGCGATACTCATTCCGAATCACGGGGCCGATGCGGTGGAAGGTGAAATTTGGTCGTCACCGATACATGTCACTCGTTGGTGCCTTCCCATGCATCTGACGTCGGTGAGCGATGGGTGGATAGCAACTCGAAATCTAATCATTCAAAATGGATTGGCCAAAGCGTGGTAAATCAGCGGTACTAATCTTGTCGGTGTCTCATGATTCAAACCGATAACTAATGATTCCCAAGTATGGGTGGAAAAATTATCATTTCATTCATAAGAAAGGCATCCTCCAATTGGATCGATTTTCTGATCTCCCTGGAGTTACGGAATGCCTTGGTGTCTGCTAACCCAAAAGACATGGACGGAAAAAATCGAGCAATGTCTAGTGTAACAGGTTTTCAAACAATCAGGCAAGTTTGTCAATAAGCAAGAAAGAAAGGACGAATTGCAAACAGGTGCCATCAGTGGAACAATATCTTCTTTGTTATCTCTATTGAGTAATCTGAGAAAGGGATTCTTTAACTTGGTCCATTACCCCTTTATCCCTTCAAACCGGATTACATAGGGGCGTCTCCCTTGGACTAGCCATCCCTAAATATAAAGAGCCCCATGTGAGGGTGACAGTGGGTGGGAAGCTCTTGTTACGCAGGTTTTAAGCCTTGACTCCAGCTACTCAAACCCTTCCTACAAACCCGTGTGATAACATTTTGGCGTCGTTGTCGGGGAACAGGTCTATATTCCTCAGCGACAAACTTTGGTAAGCCTCTCTTTAGAAGCCTTTGTGTAAGAAGCTTACTCAGCGACTCCACTACTTTCTTTTCCCCTATTCTTTGGTAGTTTAGGGAAACTATAAAAGCGACTCCACTGATGCCGAAGTCAACAATGACTTCACAATGGGACCGAGTTATAGACCTTTAGATATGAGTGGTCTGGGATATCAGGAAAATGCCACCTCCCTAGTTATAGGCTTTTGGTCCTCCCTCGTTTTCTTGCGTGATGAATATTGTCCCAAGTCTCCTTGGGAAGATTTTGGAAATTCTTTCAACACTTCCCTATCGTTGGCGAGGCTAAATATTTGGTGATGAGCTCTTCTCCGGCTTCCACTGGATGGAGGCAGAGAAGAGGGTATGATGACCTTCCAGTTGCTAGCATTGATTCTATGGAGAATTTTGAAAAGGTTTTCCTTTGCGAAGTGGACCATGGAAATGGAACATATACAATCATTGTTGAAGAGCTTGAGATGTGTAAAACAATGATCGAGATTGTGAGGATTACTTGTGTTAGGTTAGGAAGTCACTTTACGAGATTCCCTGAGCTGTCGTCACGAAGATAAGTACCTCGTTTACCTACAATGACTTCACAATGGGACCCAGGAAGTTATAGACCTTTAGATATGAGTAAGATTCTGGGATATCCCAGAAAAATGCCTCCTCGTTATGAGCTTTTCCTCCCTCGTTTTGCTGGCAGCGATGAATATTGTCCCAAGTCTCACATGAGAAGATTTTGGAAATTCTTTCAACACTTCCCTATCAGTGACGAGGCTAAATATTTGGTGATGAAGCTCTTCTCCGCTTCCCTGGATGGAGAGGCCAAAAGATGGTATGATGACCTTCCAGCTGCCAGCATTGATTCTATGGAGAATTTTGAAAAGGTTTTCCTTGCGAAGTGGACCATGGAAATGGAACATATACAATCATTGTTGAAAGAGCTTGAAGATGTAAAACAAGCAGAATCTGAGATTGTCAGAGATTACTGTGTTAGGTTCCGGAAGTCACTTTACCAGATTCCTCGAGACTGTCGTCCTGAAGATAAGTACCTCGTTTACCTCTATACTAATGGACTTCAGGTACATTTGAGTTTCCTTCTAAACAAGAAAAAGCCGGAAACACTTGCTGAAGCTCACAAAATGGCCATGCAAATTGAGAGGAGTCTTTTCGTGACCAAGACCGATGTCGTGGACACTCTCAGCTCAATAAAACTAGTCTCCCATGAAACCTTTGTTGAAGATGCACAAGAGAAAAGGAAACAAGTCTTCAGTCAGCAGAATGAGAGCGTGATCAAAGAGCAAGAACCTGAGCGAGAAGTTGAACAAGATAATGAAATATCCACCTGTGCTCCTCCTGCTGATGAAGTTATGCAAGAACCTATTTCTCCTGTGCAGCAAAGTGAAGATGAGGTTAGTATTAAAGATGAAGAAGCAGTCCATGAGGATGAAGAAATG
>SNQJ01S0168220.1:9926-20716 GCA_010110895.2 Picea sitchensis
CATATCTCTCATAAATAGACCCCAACCATGTTGCTGCTGCGATTTTTCCACTGCACTTTTTCTGCCGCACCTTTTCTACCGCAATTTTTCTGTCGCACTTTTTCTGTTGCGATTTTTCTACCACACTTTTTCTGCCATGATTCTTCTGTCGCACTTTTTTTGCTGCACTTTTCCTACCACACTTTTTCTACTGCAATTTTTCTATCAATAATACCTGCCCAAACAACCTTTCACAAAAATAGATATTCAATGATATTCAAGTGTGATTAAATGAGAGAGCCTTTCATATTATTTATACTTTCATGTAGCATCACACTTTCCTTATTTTAGGGAGTTCTCCATTTACTTTATTATTTAAATAATTTATTTTGCAAACACTTGACTTTTGGGGGCTTCTATATGACTCATGAGGGTTCTTCAACTTCATATGGCCATAACTCTCTAACCGTGAGGAGTTATGTGACGTTCCACATACCACTGGAAATGGAATGACAAGCACTATCCATCTAGGATAGTTTCACTAACAAATTCAATGACCTTCATCTCATTATTCCACAACTAATCATGGGTTATCTAACCATACTTCTAGGATAACTCAATCCGCAAAGTGTCTTCCCGTGAAGGATTTCACCATAAGGGGACCACTTTCGAGTTCATCCATTTGTACTTCTTATAAATAATGAAAAGAAAATGATGCGTCATCTTTACATCAAACAAACTTGGGTCAGTTACCCAAACCTTTGTGCTATTGGGATTTATTCAAAGGTTGACATCAATGACAACCAACCTTAATCAACAAGTGGCACCCTTGGAGCACGTAGTTCATCTTGAATGACACGTCGCGATTTTTAACATTGGTGAGTCAATGAACCTAGGTGCGTAGAAAACAATGTTTTATTTTGACAGGGTCATCCTTAAAATAAATGTTGTATGAGTAAATTTTAATAATCATAAAATTTCCCTAAAAAAAAAATTCTAAGCCTAGTTGAAATTAAATCCTAGGTCTAATTAGGGTATTAGGACTAAAAATTAATTAATCAATTAATAAAAGGGGGATGAAGAAAAATAAAATTTATAATTTAAAGGAGAAATAAATTATCTAATAATTAATTATTGTTTATGTGCAAATACATGCTAATTTGGAACTTAGACAAAAGGGGGAAAATGCAAAAAAGAATGTGGAACATAGGAAATAATATAGTCTAGAGAAATTTCCTAAATAAAACTCAATTAAGATTTAAGAAACACGTCATTCATTAAAGGAAATTGAGGGAATAAATTGACAACAAGGAGTGTTTTTAGGAACGCTTTTAGGTGGGTGACGGAAATTGAAAAATTAATTTAATTAATTAAATGAATTTATGGTGCAACTAAGGGATTGGGTGACAAGTGTATGGGGGAGAGTTTTTCCTAATTAATTTTTAATAAAATGAATTTAGGGTGAAATTGGAAAGTGTCACTAAGAAGAACTATATAAAGGTAATGGGGGAGAAGAGGAAAGGATCACGATTGGTATGCATAAAGTTATGCTGCCATATTTTTCTTGACTAATTTTTCTTGTGGGAGTTGGGATACCCATCTCAAATATAGACTAGTAGCTCGGCCTTGCGAGGCGAGCTGGGAGATATTTTTTCTCTGGTTGTGTGCATGGTCCCTTTATGGCTCAGGGGGCTCAGGGGGAAGAAGAGTATCCCTAGCATTGGTTGGGAGGTATCGGTGAGCTCTCAACGATTAGCAAGCAAGGAGTTGAATGGAGCACAAGTGCAGAACAATAACTTTGGATTCTTCGCCTTCGGTTATGGTACTCATGTTAAATGTGAAATTGTAATTGTTTAAATTATGTATATGGGTTTATATGTTGATGAAAATCGTAATGGATTCTGGAACTGTAGTGGGTGAATTTACTTGGTAGTTGATGTGAAATGAAGAAGGCTAGTGTGCCTAAATTTGCATGCAATATGTGTCTATGCGCTTCAATACTTTTCCTTGAGAATTACTTCCATTTATGAAAGTGTGGTTTAACATCGCTTTATATGATTTTCGAAATTGATAGGGTACTTAGCGGAAAACAAAAAATAGTATTTAAGTTAAAGTTTATTTTATTGTTTCCGAGCCATCTTTAGTCGGGTAACGACATCACTACAAACCCTTAGACAGATTAGAATTTGTAATTATTAAGGAGGAGGTGTTTAAATGAATCCTTAATTCAAACGAATGATCTCCTTCCTAGCTGGACGAATTGGGAGGAAGACTTTTGAATTACTGCTTAAATCAAGCTCAATGAATTTTTCTTGATGTAATTTGGGGAATTTTACCTTAATCCATTGTTGGGAAAAAAATGAAAGAATAACACCTTCCTAGGGGAATGTACCTTCCTCTAAGTTTTAAATCTGGTTTCAATATATCTCTCTGTGTTTTTGTTGGACCTTTTTGTGAGATCATCTCCTATTCAGAAATTGTACACTGTTCCCTGCTTATACAAAAATCCCTTCAGCCCCAGGCTCTATAACTCCTCCCATTTCTTAGCACGATGAGAAACGAGATGCTCAGTGTATTTATTTCTTTTATTTTTCTCAGCACCATGATTTTGGGGCCTGCATTCCCCTTGTATTCTACAACATTTTCATCATGAATGCTCTGCGATGGTTGGTGTTATTACCCAGCTTCTCGATATTAAAAGTTTCCCAAAAACTTCCTTACCTTGTGTAGAAATAACACCCTCTCTAGATCCACATTTTTGTTCTCTTCTCCTCCTAGATTTCACCCAACGACTTGCATTCAAAATTGATGCATCTGCACCACATTTTTACCGATATCTATGTGTAATTTTTGTCCCTTTTTTTTCCTTGTTGAGATCTAAAAAAAAATTAATTACTCTATGTTATACCAGGGATAGGTCTCTGCATATTTACAAAAGCTTTCAGTTCTTAAATTTTCCAAGCAAAAGTGATTTTATCTCTGCATTTTTACCATAAGAAATCTCGGTGTTTACTTGTTTTTTCTCATTGATTCATCTTGATTTTCACCCAGTGTTTTTTCCTTTCTTCATGCTGCATTTTTAATCATCAAGGCACTGCCCATTTCTTCATTTTTCACTTAGATATCTAGATTCTCCTGCCAATACTCATCTCCTTTAGCTGGGAAATTGGGGAGGGATACGACCCCTATCATTAAAATTGCAGGCCAGTTTATTTTCCCTTGCAGACTCGCAGCGAATTGAGGAGGGACACACCCTCAACCACCTAAACTCTCCCTCTCCTCTGTGCTCACCACTAAAAAGCATCGATCCTACTCATCATGCCCTTCCCCTCAATATCTAGTATATTCCTTGCTCCATGTTGCAGGTTGTTAGTTGGGAAAATTTAGTTTAATCCATTTAATAAAGGCCCTTATGCTAGTTATCGATAGGAAATTAAATTACTTAATTAATTTAAATAGAGGGGACATGAGTTGTATGGATTTGTTAGTTACATGAGTAACCAAGTTTCTTAATTTTGTCATAATGGTTAGTGTTAGGGTTTATTTTGTTTTAATTTGTTTTATTTTTTCAAGGTGTTAAGTTGGATCAATTGAGGATGTTGTCATAGTGGTTTTTTCGTTTACTAATATTGAATAATAGTTGGTTCCATTGGCATGTATCGATGATATAAGGTTATTCTAAAAGGACTTAATTAAGTGTTGTTAATTATCATTTTCATTGAAATTGATGTACATTTGAGTGAGTACGCAATGTACCTTACATGTTAAATTCTAGCAATCACCTTTCAGATCATGAAGTAACCTACCAAGGTTGGTGAGGTTGATTAAATAAATTGATTAGCATTTAGATCTCGCATGCCTTGAATAAGGTTGGTGTGTGATGCTTGTCTTTATGCATTCGTGCCCTGAAATTTTTAGATTAGACACCTTGTGCGAAATAAATTTTGTTGTAATGTATGTTGATTCAACAATTATTATTTGTGCCTTTAAATTTATTAGGATATGATGGATTAACATCTAGTTTCTATTGCACCTTGAATATGGATGTTGCATGATTGGATTGATTTTGGTTAATATTGTGTCCTTAATTATTATTGAAGTATGATTGATTATTTAATCTTATTCTCTAGCGCCCTATGAAATAAAACCAACTTATCTTGCGTCTTGAATTGTTGATGTGGAAATAATGCATTAATGGAATCAAAACCTTGTGTGCATTGAATTTTAATGTAATGTATGATGTTAGATTCAGATTTCTTGTGCAAATGGATTGTATGTCATAAAATATAGTTATAGATTTTAGATTTCTTGCGCAATTGGATTTATGTAATAAATGAGGGTATTAGACATTAGTCTTCTAGCGCGTAATGAAAATTATTATGATGGATGGTTTCATTTTGTGACTAGGCCTTGCACCTCTAATAACTGACAAACGCTTGCACCTTGGATTTAATATGGTCTATTATGTGTTATGTGAATGATTACCCTTGCGCCTTGATTTATTGATGTTTAGGATTGATGATTGATGTGATCGATGATCATAGACTTTGTTTTTTTAGCTGCTTTCTTGTTTGATTGTGTTAGTGGGAAGTAGACACCTCCTTGTTCCTTGGAACATTCGCAAACCCTAAGACCTTAATTGGTTAAAATCGATTGGAAACTGGGCTTGAGCATTGCTTATGTTTCCTGGAGGTCCTAACCTTACAAGGTAGGTTAGGTGGGTAGTATCTTATGTCGTTATTACATTTGTCCTTATGATCCTTAGGTAGTGTTATGTTATTTCATGTTATCTTGATGTTGTCTGATGATTATCCTTATGAGATGAATTGAGTGATTTGATTTGTACTGTTTATGCATCATTATTAATTGTATAATTGCATTGATTATGGGATGTTATTTATTTGTGTTATTAAGTCAATATGTGTATTGTTAATCATGGGGATGATGTGTCGTCTTGCATCATGATTGATTGTTAATGTGTTAATGTTTTTATTTAATATTTGGGATGATCTATTGATGAGGTTACTTTTAATTGTGATATATAAATTCCTAATGAAAAAAAAAAAAAAGAAAAAAATTCCCTGTTGTACGTCGCTTTGTTGTCGTAACGACATGGCCATTACACAATAGAATGTATTACTAACACCTTCAGCCACTGGGAAACCACCCTCGGTAGTGGAATCCTAATCTACAAGGGTCTTAATACCACCGTCAGTCCTAGGTGATGGCAATCACACTCAACGAGGGATAATTTTAAGGATGAAAATTTATCTTAGAATGTAGAAACCTTGCCAAATATTACTAGTCCTTAATATGCAAACTATAAAATGTTTGGCAACATTTTTTTAAAAATAGTCAAATTTCTAAGTATTTTATATGTTTTTATAGAATTTGAGTTGTTTTTAAGGTAAAAATATTTTATTCTATAGAATTTGGGCGAATAACTTTTAGAAAAAATGGAAATTGGCAAATCGATTTTTGTAAAAAGCATGGAAAATTATCTCATGGGAGATATATAGCCCCTAAAAAATTCCCTACACTCAACAATGGAATCTTGCAAATTGTGCCCAAAAAGGGTACAAGGATCTAGACAGAAATTGAGCTTAAGCACCCCTTCATGATGAAAACACACTCCCAACCCCTTAGTTCACACAAACCAAGTTAGAGAAACTAACAATTCTACTCAACCGAGTACATAATCCAAAAACACTAGTTCTAACATAACAATGGTAAAATCACAAAGCATTTATGTTTGAACTTGACAAACACTCATCAATGGGTAGACAATATCTTTTATAATCCATCTCAATGTAAAATATTCCCAAGATTTATCTCTTGTCCTTCCCCCTTATCATTCAAGGTGAAATTGATCTTGAGGGTGAATTTAAAAGTGTAAAGGACAAGGTAAAAGTAAGTTACAACCCTTACCACTTCTATGTTTTAACCCAAGTTAAATTTGCAATCATTTTCACAAGTTTTTTCCCATTTTCTGATCTTTCCAG
Source organism: Picea sitchensis (assembly GCA_010110895.2). Taxonomy (NCBI): domain Eukaryota; kingdom Viridiplantae; phylum Streptophyta; class Pinopsida; order Pinales; family Pinaceae; genus Picea; species Picea sitchensis. The sequence continues at coordinate 15,908 of SNQJ01S0168220.1, forward strand.
TCACTAAGATCATTGGTTCACCTTCATTGAGTCAATATCCCTCCCCTTGAGTGCATTTCCCTATTTTCCACCAAGGTTTCAACCTATAACAAATTAGTCCATCCAAGATACCAATGTATATGAAACATCATCAACATAATCAATTACATCATACTATGGAATATAACAATTAAAAGGCATCTAACACATGCATACATAATTGTATCAATGACAATGCATATAACACATACACACATCATTATTCATGATATGAATATATTAATGACAAAGCATCAAACTCATAAGAGTAATTTTCATATTAAAGAATCACCAAGGGTCACCAATAGTGGAAAGTCATGATTGAGGATACCAATGATTCATGTAATTTCATTCTCAATATCCAAAGTATCAATATATGAATAACCATGTTTAAACAACAAGCATATATCTTATCAATCATACCATCAAAAGGGATACTCATAGTAATCATCATCCCAAATTTACCAATGTTAAATGCTAATTAAACCTTTATTTAAGGAGATATAAATGCTCATCACAATCTAAGAAACCTCCCAGGTGTCTAGATCTATCATACTCAATCATCCATAGAAGATTCCAATACCAAAATCTACTATTAGTCAATTAAAAACATCAACACCTACATAACACATGTATCGTAAATACATCATGCAATATAAAGAAGGACACCATCCTTGCTAAGCGCACAAGCCTTCTAATAATATATCGATTAAATTTTATACATCATGAGCCATCAAGGGTATAATAATGAAGTTTCACTTGGGTCTCATTGCAAGTAAATATCAAGCACTGGAATTATCCTGGAAAGAGGATTCCAACTATAAATAACACACAATTTCTAGCCTAGGGTAGATGAGACAATAAGTATCAATCCCAACCTAAGGGAATCACATGCTTAATAATAATTAATGAGGGGAATCATCACAAGTTAAAAAAGTGAAATTATTCAACCACTCATCACCTAGGAAACTAAACCATTATCCACGGAGAGGTGATACTCGTAAACATTGGCTAAAAATAATCAGTAAAGAGGAAATCATCCATAATCAATAGTAACATCTATCATCACTAGAATTGGAACCTCGAACATTAACCACTATGTACCAAGGGGTGTTACACCCATTGCTTATCCATATCCATGGTTGTAAAACCCTAGAACAAATATAACATTAACCTATAAAAGAGAGGTAAATCCCTCAAACCAGCAAGAAAAAAATAAAAACTAGAAAAAATGGATATGAAGTGAGGAATAATAGTGACAAATGGAAAATAATAGAAATAAAATCAATAACGGGCAGAAAATAAAAAATGAAGAGGGAAAATAATGATGGAATAATCATTTGTCTTTCATTGTGTTCATCACTATTTGTATTTAATCATCTCATAGAACCACACACATTTCTTCTTATGTCATGTGAAACGTAGAAATGAAACAAACCCTAGTTTTTTCCATAATTTTTCCTCCTTGTAAGAGTTGTCTTGTAGTTTTTCCCATCTACTTTAATAGTTAAAAAAATAGAAATTATTGTTTGGTGTTTCAGTGTATTAGGAGCATCGATGCTCCCCAACCAAATTGAAGCACTACCGTCCTTTTGGTATGTTGGAATTCTAGTGTGCATGGATCATGGAACATTGATGACCTTCCACCCATTATGGAGCATTGGTACACCTAGACCAAAGTGGAGAGCTAGTGTCTTTTTGGTTTTTTGTCACTCTAATGCATATGGCTCATGGAGCAATGGTGCTTCCCAGACAAATGAAAGCACTAGTGCTACCTGATTAACATGGAGCATCATTGTCATCTAAGTTTTCATCATTCATATGTGCATGGTTCATGGAGCACCAATCGTATTATACCAATGTGGAGAATCAATGTACCTATATCAAAGAGGAGCACCAATGTCATTTTGGGTTCTTTTCACTTTAGTGCGCATTGGTTTAGGAGAAAAAATGTGCTTAGACCAATGTGGAGTATTAATATGCTTGGACCAAAGTGGAGCACCAATGTACTTTTAGTTTATTGCCACACCAATGTGTATATCGTTAAGGACCACAAGGGAACTTTGTATTAAGTGCGCCAATGCACCTATGTTAAATCAGAGAACCATGACCCAGTTTCCACAGAAACATTTTATTGGCACTTCTATAAATGAGTAACTTTATTAATAAATTCTACTAAAATCATCATTAAAATCTTGTTTTATAGTATTGTTGGCATGTCTAAAACATCTATTCCATAGTTCCAACATGTTATCACCTATTACAACCAATACAACATCAAAATTCATTTTATAAACTTAGATATTACCTTCCATGGGAGCCCACATAAGAGCATTGCTAGATTGATCTTTAACCAACAAGTCCCAATAAACTATGTAAACTTAGCAACAAATAACAAATATTTAGTCAATTTGGGAACATGTAAGACTCCATTTAGTTCCTTTTTCTCCACTCTCTAAAGTGAAATCCAACATTCCAATTCCATGAATTTCATAACTATTTGCAATGGCCCCTCTGTTATGACTACGAATAGCAAAGCACAATAGGTGTTAATTTTTATTTATTTTTGCATTAGGAAATTAATGTCAACACATAATAACATGACACCATAATCAAATAATTACAAGCGACACATCATTGAAATCAATAACTACACAATCCAATGCATTAACATAAATGATAGTGACACATGATCAACCCATTAACATAAATAGCAACGCAGTTCCACACATCACAATCAACTGAAGCAATTATAGATAATGATTCATCATATCACTGAAAATTAAATAACTAACCTTCCAACCTATCCTGCATGGTTAGGACCTTTAGGAAACATAATCAACACTCAATCCCAGGATTCATCTGATTTATTTTGACCATTTAAGGTCTCAGGGCTGGCGACTATTCCGAGGAACAGCGAGGTGTCTAGATCCCACTAATCCAATCAAGATGAAATCAACTAGATCAAACAATCAATCCTAATCATCAATTATTCATGGCACAAGGGTAATCATCAACTTTATCAATCATACATCAACATTTATTTCATGGCACGCGAGAAATGAAATTCTAAAACAATCATTCATCAACATTAAATGTTCATTGCACGCGAGAAATCTAATTTCTAAATCCATCATTCATTAACATTAAATATTTCTTGCACGCGAGAAATATAAATTCTAAACATTAATACATCAACATTAATTATCCATTATGCAAGAGTAAACTAACTTTTAAACAAGCATACATCAACATTAATTATCCATTGCGCAAGAGTAAAATAATTTCTAGAACAATCATACGTCAACGTAATTAATGGCGCAAGAGAAAACTAGTTACTAAAACATTAATATATCAACATTATTTTCACGACACAAGGGTTTTGATCAACTTCATTCTCATGGTGAGTGAGTAAGCAAACTCCTAACTAATCACACATCAACAATAATTCATGACGCAAGATTAATTAGCAACTTATTCATGACACAAGGGTTATCAACATTAATTTCAATGGTGCAAGAGAATACAAATACTTAATCAATTAATTTTCAACATTAATCTAATGGCACATGTAAGGTAGTTAGAGAGGTAGTCGGGGGGCCCAGAGGGCCCATAGTGATAATAGTGGAGGCCATTCAATGTAAGGTGGACTAGGTCCACTATATTATTAAATAAGACTCACTATGGTAGTTAGATATAATAAATGGGTAGTTAAATATAATAAATGTAAGAGGACTTCTTAGAAGGTTCTACTTCTAGAAGATTCCTTCTCTAGAATGTTCTTAGGTGATGGTAGAACTATATAAAGGGGTTCAAGCAATGTAATGATATATGAAGAGAATTATTGTCTTTGGAGCGGTAGATCAATAAGAGGATTCCCCCTCAAAGAGGCAAGTGAACAGGAGAGGATCATTTCCATAATAGGATCCATTGTATGGTGTTGCCCTACCTCAAGGGTTTGGTAATAATATAGTGTGGTTTCTTCTATCTTACTCTGTGGATCTATTGTGTATTCAGTATTTGTGGTAATCACATTTGTAGATATATTCAGGTTCTTAAAAAATGGTATCATCTCATAAAAACACCCAAGTTGAAAAAAAAAATCGTCCGAAACGGAGTCCGGGAAGTCAAGATATTGAAGTTTTAAAATTTGCAATTTTTTCAGGGTTTTTTCCGCGGATGGCGGTGCAATTTGTTTTTATATATGTAGCAGTTGAAGGCCTAATTTTTTCAAAAAAGTTACATATCTGAGTTCCTCTCACAATTTCACCCAATTTCAAAAAATAAATCAGCCGAAACGAAGTCCGGAAAGTGAAGTTATGAGCATTTTAAATTCAACAGTTTTTCAGGGTTTTTTGGAAAACGCCGCGATTTTCTGAAGTAAGTTATTGTTCTATTTTTTGGGTTTTTTCGTGATGGTTGCAAGACCAACGAGTTCATAGGGTGATCCGATGGATATTTCCTCTCAAACCTTCAAAGAAATTCTTGAATCATTCAAATCCCAATTGTATGACACGTTGAATGACAAATTGGATGCCTTTGTAGATGGTCTCAATGATAATTTATGTAGTATTCAAGATTCACTGGATAACATGCAAGATAGATTTCTTATGGCGGACCTCAGGGATGAATATAATCAAGAAATATATGCTTGGTATGATTTTGAGGTCGATTGTGATGATTGGTATATGGATATTTGTCATTTCTGGGATGACAACCACTTCCATATTTTATTTGATGACTCTACCCATCTTCTGTAGAGAACATCAATGTTTCACGTCAGGAGCTAGT
>SNQJ01S0168220.1:20726-34709 GCA_010110895.2 Picea sitchensis
TTTTCAATGGCGCAAGAGAATATAAATACTTAATCAATTAATTGTCCACATTAATCTAATGGAGCAAGAGTAATTGACTTTATTTTAAATGGCACAAGAGAATATAAATACTTAATCTATTAGAGCAATCAACTTTATTTTAAATGGCACAAGAAAATATAATTACTTAATAAATCATGTATCAACATTATTCAAATGGCACAAGTGATTTAATCACAAAACCAATCATACATCCCATCATTTTCCAGGTGCATGATTACTCTAATTACTTAATTAATCAACACTAACTCAGGGATGACCTAAAACTCTAGTTAAATTAAAAGAAGAACAATCTTAATTAAAATAAAATAGGAGAGCTTCATGTCCAAATTAAAAATCTATTGAAGATTTAAAAGAAGGGCCCACGCTGGCTTGAGAAACCACTAAGGAATTTAGAAACAAATTCCTCGAGATGTCCCTTTTTACTTACCCCAAAAATCCATAAGAAATTTGTGATTGGTTGTTTTTAGATTTCTGTGGTGAGTATTTTTGAAGTTGTTTGCCGGCTAATCCACAGTTGATGTCATTTTTGTGGACGTTTCGAATCCGAATTGGGATTCATCATCAGGACTAAACCACTCGGGATGCCACTAACAACACAAGCATCTGCAGCTACTTAACACTAGCACTCAAATCATCAACCAATTGTTGGGATTACGGTAGTATCTTCTATCTAGTTCTTGACAACTTTTAAGACTCCACCATGAAAAATACATCGAGTGTACATTTCTAACATGCATAGTTATCATGGTGAGAGTATTTTCTCTAGTGCTACAATAAGTAACCAACTTTGAAGCCAAAGTGGCATATCATAGAAAATCCTATTACCAATTACCACTGGCATAGGGACATGAGTCCTGAAAAAAAAATCTAGCGAATAAACACAGGAGGAAAACCCCTATGAGCTGTCAGGCGATAAAACACCATTCAGTCTTGGGAAAATCTTAAATAATAGACGCAGGATTAAGACCTCCTCGTGAAATCCAAACTAGAATGTAAGAGTCAACATAGAACCTAGCACTCGGTTGCATCTGAGGAGTTGATATACCAGTAAGTTCCATGCCCTTCCATAATGGTCATCCTTCTCGTAAATCTAAACGTGTGCAAGGCTACCGTGAATCCAACACTCTAACAGGGAAATCAAGGAAGGTTGTGCAAAGAGAGGGCACCTTGGCCAGACAAAATCAGTCAAGGAAAGGAATAAAACGGAGGGAAAATATTTTATAAAAACATGGAGAAACAACATGGTTGCACTCCAGGAAGGATTTTTTGGCTGCAGACAGAGCTTCGATTACTTTCAAGGATAAAATCGTTGCAGAGAAATAATTTATTCGCATTCTAGGAATAAATTTGTGGCTGCAAAATACTTTAGTTAAATTCAAAGATTAAATTTGTTGCAGAGAATTATTTATCTGCATTCTAGGAATAAATTCGTGGCTGCAAAATACTTCAGTTAAGTTCAAAGATTAAATTCGTTGCAGAGAATTATTTATTCTCACTACAGGAATAAATTTGTGGCTGCAAAATACTTTAGTTAAGTTCAAAGATTGAATTTTTTGAATTATTTATTCGCATTCCAGGAATAAATTTGTGGCTGAGAATAAATTGTGTGCATTATAATCATAATTTTGTTTGCAACAGGGATAACTTTGGTTGCATGCGCATCCAACAACCCTAGATGAAGATGGACAGGAGTTACCACACTGGAGCTACCATCTAGGACGAAATTTTCGCGGTGAAGGTTACCATCGAAGCCATTGTTCTACAAAGGGCCAGTGACCAATTTGGGGTTAACCATTCTTGCATTCAACAACATATACTAAATATTTATCCGGTCCTGGGCTCAATTTCTCCATGAAAAATCTCCACTTGCACAATTAATTCGTTTTTTAATTAAATAATTTTGAACTATTTCTCACGTACACGTGTCATCCTTTCTCCAAGTTGCACAAGTAAATACACAATTTATTTTTAATTAAATTCAATTTCCTTCACCCTTCCTAAAAATGCTCCTTAAATCACTCCTAGTTATATCTTTATTCTCTTTATTCTTAATTAATGACTCACACCTTTTAAAATCTGAGTTGAGTTAAAATAAGATTCTTCTCTAGTTAGACTAGTGCTAACTAGACTCTATATACCTTTCTATGCGTACGCATTATTTTATTCTTTATTCCTTTCTTATCTTACATTCCAATTTGGTATTTTCTTCACATATGTGTATTAAATCAATCTTTAGGTTAAACTCATAATTCTTAATTTCTTAAATGTTTTTACCTCTTTCCTATTTTATCTAAATTATAACTTGGTGTTAGCGTTCTCACCAAACATGGACTTAGGATTACTTTTGAATAGTCTTAGACTTCAATTGGGGTTACAATTACTAAATTTATTCTTTAATTTATTAACTAATTAATTAATTAATCCGGCAGTGATCAAGATTTTACAAGGTTTAATGTTCGCTCAATGTTTTCTAGGCCACCTAGATTCATCGAATCAAGTTTTAATTCTGCGACGTGCCCTTCAAGACGCACTATATGGTCCAAGGGTGCTACTCGCCTTTGATTCAAATTTTTAATTACGTGGCGTGCCCTTCAAGACACACTCCATGCTCCAAGGGTGCCACTCACCTTTAACTGGTTTTGGTAGTTTTCCAACCCTAGGAGCCAACACTCCATTCTATCGACCTTGTGAGAGACTAATGGCTTCTAAGGAATAATGACCCTACCTTATTGCATGCCCCTTAGAAATATTTGTGAGCCACTATCTCATGGATCTCATCATGGCATCATGGATCTCTCGAACTAGGTAATCGTTAACCTACAATTCGAGCCACCACGAGAGTGCTAGTAGGCTGTGTCAGGGAATATTCCACACTTCTCCCTCAATATCTGGTCTATGTGCATGGCCCCTTTACTCCTTATATGAGTCAAATTAGCAAACAATCGTCAACCTACATCCATCAACGAAACACTATCAATGGTCCATAAACAACATCATAATATAATCGATCATATGTCACATATGCATGAATGAAATACTCAAACCAATACAATCCACTCCCTGAATCAATTTGGAGTCCAAGGAGGTCCATTGATTCCCTCAGCATCCAAAATCCGTCAAGTGTCCTGCTCACTTAGTGAAACTCGTCAATAGCATCTGCCAACACGTATATATCAAATAACATAAAATCATAATCCATCAACATCATCATAAGAATACATAAGAGAAACATATAACCATATACTAAAACCGGATCACTTGCACGCAAGTGTCCTCAAAGAAAAATTCAATAGCAGGTGCTCATAAGAGCGGGGTGTTACACTATTAGCATCTCATAATTGAATGTTTTCATTAATACTTAAGGTGTGATAAGTCTCAACCCAATATCTTCGACAAATTATATGATGTGTTGCCTTAGAATGCATTGTCATAGAACTTAAGTATATTATCACCTTGGATGTAAGGACTAATATATCACTTTCTATGTTCTCAATTTTAGCTAAGAGTATTTTCTCCTTCACTTTTTAAGTGACAACGAAATGAACCTCAATGTCTTCTCTTCCAACACTCATATTTATAATGCCTAGAGGACCACAATAATGGTACTTACTTCTCTTTTTTCCATGATTGTTTACCTCATTGTTGATATTTTCCCCTTGGGGCTTGTTTACATACATTCCAATCCCCCTAGTTAATAGCCTTTTGGTGCCCTTATCTACCTACATTATTCTTCATCCACCCAATATTTTGATTTTCTTTTTTCCAACTAACAACACTATTACACTATCCCCTATAATTCTTGCATCAATCATTATCACTTTCTATGTTTTCAACTTTAGCTAAGAGTATTTTCTCCTTCACTTTTTAAGTGACAACGAAATGAACCTTAAATGTCTTCTCTTCCAACACTTATATTTATAATGCATAGAGGGCCACAATAATGGTACCTACCTTTGTCTTTTCCACCATTCCATGATTCTTTACCTCATTGTTTATATTTTCCTCTTGGGGCTTGTTTACATACATTCCAGTCCCCTAGTTAATATCCTTTTGCTTCCCTTATCTACCTACATTATTCTTCTTCCACCCAATATTTCGATTTCCTTTTTTCCAACTAAAAACACTATTACACTACCCCCTATAATTCTTGCATCAATCATGTGTGTTTATTCTCTAAAAAATCCTCAAAAATTGTTTCAAAGATTAACTAATCATTATTTAGATGAACACTTTTTAATGTATAATATGATTCTAGCAAAGATTTTAATAAAGTTAATCCTTTTTTATGCTTTGAAACTTTATATTCATCTCTCGCAATAGCTAATCGAGAATACAAATCCTTCAATAAGAAAATGTGTCCACTCATATTATTACCTTCTACATGTTCCCTAGTCAAAGAACTTAACTACATTATCACCTTGGATGTATGGACTAAGATATCACTTTCTATGTTCTCAACTTTAGTTAAGATTATTTTCTCCTTTCACTTTTTAAGTGACAACAAAATGAATCTTAGTGTCTACTCTACCAACACTCATATTTATAATTCCTAGAGGACCACAATAATGGTACCCACCTTTCTTTTTTCCACCATTCCATGATTGTTTACCTCAGTGTTGATATTTTTCTCTTGGGGCTTGTTTGCATACATCCCAATCCCCCTAGTTAATAGTATTTTGTTGCTCTTATTTATCCACATTCTTCTTCTTCCACCCTATCTTTTGATTTCCTTTTTACCAACTAACAACACTTGATTAAACAATAATAGAGAAATTTAATCATTTTTCACCATAAAATGAAAGTGTTAAATCAATGTAGCATTATCATCCAATAGTTGCAGAGTAAATAAACAATGAACAAATGAGAAATCACACACATACACAATACACCAGTGTTTCACGTGGAAACCCAAAGAGGGAGAAAACCACAAAATGTTTTTTCATATATGTCTTTGAGAATTACATTCATTGGAAGCACCAACTTCCTTTGTTTTCCAACTACAACTGGAAGGAGGCTCTAACCTCCTAGTTTCTCAGGCTACAACCTGAGGGAAGCTCCAACTCTGATGTAAACCCCCTACCTCTGCCTCAGTAGGGCCCGCTGACCTCTCGGTCTAAGGATCGATCTTCAATTCCTTCGAGTCGGAATGACTCTTTGATTCCCTGTTGGGATCCTTTCGGAATATCCACAGGTCCTTAAGAAAATGTACCTGTGAAAACACACATGAGGTGTGAGCTTCACCCACGTGACCACTACCCTATGATCACAACCTTATCTCCAAAGGCACTTTTCATTTTGGGATGTCGGGACTTCCGTTGCAATACATCTCGACTCCTTCGATCCCTAAAATCCTGAAAAGGGCTAGCGGTCCACTAGCCCCTCCCTTACGCTTCCATCCATGTGACCCTTTTTCTGTGACCCAGGGCTAACCCTCCGAGTGCATCGGGATTCTGCGTTTCGTGAAATCGAACCTAGTCCAATGCTTTCTCCTCGAAAGCCTGATCTCCAAACTCTTGAAATTCCCCCTACCCCAAATCAACGGTCACATTGTGCTTGAGATCTAACGGCTCAGTTCTAGTCACTATTTCGGGCCTCGAGAGTTTTTAAAACTCCGCCCATTGACTTCTCCGATGTGCAAATTAGCGAAATGTTGAATGCTCACCACACGTCCCCCTCAATGGACGATCCTGATGGTATCGAGTCTCCACGCTTCAATACTTTTGGAGTAAGATTCCTCTGTTTTTCCCGATTCCCGATCCTTCGACGTGTGATGGATCTCTGCCACCTATCACCCTGGATTCGTCGGTCCAAAGCGATTTCGTGATTTCGGCGATCGTGAGTTTTCACCTCAGCTTCTTGCCAATCTCTGATGTTCGATTCCACAAGATGTTGCCACCTATCTATTCTGACGATGGACAGTTCTGATCCCTTTCATAACTCTGAGACATCGACAAGTCCACTCTCCTGTACACCTTTGAGGATTTAAACCTCGTGCACCTTCTTCAAGATCCAATGGTTGTTGGTACTAGTTTCATATCTAACGGTTCAAATATGTTCTTCTCCTGAGCGCTCTTCTGCGCACCTGGACATAAATCTGGCGGTCCAGATATCCTCTTCTGCCCGATCTAACGGTAGTTGTGCTCCTCCTCCTAAGATTTTTCACTTTCTTCCCAGACTTGGAAGATTTCCTAAATGTCAAAGGCTTCGGCCTTTGATTTTCTTTTGCTGTGAGCCCGATGAATTGGGTCTCAACTGCACTTCCCCTCCTGAGCTTTCCTCACTCTGAAACCTCGAAGGGTTTCTCGATCTCTACAAATCCTTGCAGGATTCCTACATGCTATTTTGCTATCCTTCCTGATTTGTTTCACTTACTTACATCTCCAAAGGGATTTGACCCTTGTCTTTTCCTCCAAAGGGAAATTTAGTGCCCTCCTGGCAACCGTCTGCTCATGCACTCTTTGCAGAGCCTATAGAGTATTCAACAACTCTGTAAGTGTCTTTCTCCTGGACACTTCTCTTCTCTCTAAATTCTAAAAAGAGTTCTCTTGGTGCACTCCTTGCACCCGCTCGATGCCCTTCTGGCAGAGCTTTATAGAACCTTCAATTATTTTGTCTCTCTGTGCCTTCTTCTACACAGTCATAACTCCAAGGTGTTTAACAACCTTGAGGGTTCTTCCTGATTCTAGTGATTTATCTAGTGCACCCTCCTGGCATGTCTTTTCTTGAATTCCACAGAACCCAGATGTGCACTCTTGCACTGGCTTACAAAGTCCTCAGTACTCTGTCATGCAACCCCTTGCATGAAGCCACAAAGAACCCAGAATGAAATCAAAGAAAACTCACAGATAGGAAATTCTATATATCCCTGTAGATGGAACCTAACATACATCTACAACAAATGTGTATAAACACATAAGTACATTCATTCAGAAACACATAAACACACACATTCTCATGTAGGAAAAACTTCTCTTTGTATTAATCGTAGAATGCTTGTTTACAATGTGTACAAATCTCGGACTGCAACAGAGTCTCTGCTCTCTCTTCTCTTCTCTTCAATCTATCTTCTAATCTCTCTGCCTCTCTTCCTAATGAATCTAGATACAAATATATTTTTACAAAAGGGGGCTCCTCGAGTGCTTCCCTCCAAGCTACCTACTCTCATTAATTTACAATGAATTACATTCAATGGTTGTCTAGTTTGAATCGGATCTAGATCTACAACTTGTCATCCATTAAAGGTGACTCTATCTACTACATGCCCAAAGGAATCTGTGTAGCTCTTCGGCCTTACAACAATTATTACATTTTTCAAGTTGGAAAATGAGAGGGTTGACGCCTCTCTCTTCCATTGAATGCGCCCTGACTGTGTTGGCTAGCTAGAACGATGTTGATGTGAAGCGATGCTCTTGCATCAAAATCCCCAATTCTATGGCTACAACTAGAAGGAAGCTACAACCCCCTATGTTCTCTGTATACAACCAAAACGTGGCTACAACCACCTGTCCTTGCCCCATCCAACCTCCCTGAAATATAAGTAGAATGATGGAACCACTGTCACACTATCACTATGATATATATTGTTGTAAACCTGTACCAATCAACCTGTAACAATCTGTACCAATAACATGTGCCAAAATGTACCATACATCAACTTGTACCTCAACTTGTACCATAAACAAATTCATCAACCATGCACCAAACCTGTGCAAATAACCTATCACAATAACCTGTTCAAACAAACTGTAATCAACTTGTACCATAAACAAGTGCATCAACCATGAACCAACCTATACCATCAAAGAGTGCATCAACCATGCACCAAGTACAAATCAAATATGGATCATCAATATGTACCAAAATCATCAACTATACACCTAATGTATGTGTCAACTCATCAACTACTTGTCTCAACTATGGACCCAACATGTACCTCAACCAAAATCCCTCATCAATTTCATCATCCAAATCTGATCTGATCACATATGCCTCAAACACTATACCACAAGTCTGTACCTCAAACCATGTGCTAGAACCTCATTGTTATACAACCTTTATCTGTACCAATAACTTTAGCAACATACCTCAACCAAAATCCCTCAAACATGAACCAATATTAAACTTCAGTAGATCTGCCTCAAATCAAATCTGCAGTTAGCCATAAACTCCGAAGAGGGCATCCAACATATTTACAAGGAAAACCGTTAACTTGATTCATAAATTCAACACTACACATATGAAAACCATACTTTTGTTTTATTCTTGTAGTGTTTTTTTTCTACGGTTTTGCTGCCGTGAATCCACTGCCGCGATTTTTCTGCTGCATTTTTTTTGTTGCGATTTTTCTGCCACACTTTTCCTGCTGCGATTTTCCTGCCACACTTTTCCTATCGCACTTTTTCTTATACTCAACTTGGATATCTATCAAAGTTTGTTTCATCCATATAACTTGGGTACAACATAGTGTTTCTGCAATATACTCTGCTTCGGTTGTAGATAAAGATACTAATGATTTTTTCTTGGTTATCCAAGATACTAAACACTCACCCAAGTGGAACGCTTCTCCATTGGTGCTTCATCGGTCATCAATGCAACCGGCCCAATCTGCACCTATGTAGGAAATAAGTGATAGATCATTTCCTTTTGGATACCATAATCCAAACTTTTATGTTCCTTTGAGATATCTAAAAATCCTCTTCTTTGCTAATACATGTGATTCCTTTGGTGCTTCTTGAAATCATGCCACTTGTCCAACTGCCTACATTACATCTGGTATGGATGTTGTCACATATAGTAAGATACCAATCATTGACTTGTATTTCCTCTGGTCTGTAGACTTTGAATCATCATATTTGCTCAACTTGCAACTGGTTTTCATAGGAGTGGTAACTAGTTTGCAATATTCCATTCCGAACCTCTTTAGTATTTCTCTGATATGCTTAGTTTGAGAAATAAAAATTCCTTGGTTGCTTTGACATATCTAAAGACCCAGAAAGAAGGATAGTTCTTTGAGTAATAACATTTCAAATTCATTCTGCATATCCTTTGCAATGTTTGGCTTAACCTGTCATCATTGCTTCCAAAAATAATATCATCAACATAAAATTCAATTAATAAAATACTATCTTGAGTTACCATGATGTAGATATTGTTGTCTTCACTTCCTTTTATGAACCCTGCCTATTGTAAATAGAGTACCATGCTATAGGATCCTATTTTAGACCATACAAGGCCTTTTTCAATTTGCACATGTAATATACATTCTCTGACAATTGAAATCCTTATGGTTGTTCGATGTAGACTTCTTCTTCATCTTCTGCTTCTTCTTCGTAAAGTTGTTCCATTGATTCATTTTCTTCTTCCTTTAATTCTTGTCCACCTATTTCATAAATTGTTACATTGATTCTTTCCACAAATTTGTTCAACCTAATATTGTAACACTTGTATGCTTTCTTTGAGTAACCAACAAGTACTCATTTGTCCACACGAGAGTCAAACTTTCCATTTTGCCCTCTTCTCTTTTGATGTAACATTTGCTTCTAAATACTCTGAAATTCTTCACACTTGTTGGTCTCCCTTTCCATATCTTGTAGGAAGTTTTTTCATTGTTTTTTCTAAGCATTGCTCTATTTTGAATGTGAAATTTTGTATGCACTGCATGTGTCCAAAACATATTTGTCAATTTTGAATCCATGAGCATTGTTCGAGCCATTTCCTATGTAATTATCATCCATTATGATAATGGTCCTTTGTCTCTGAACCAATCTCTGAATCAATCTATGAATCCATTCTCTCGTCCACTGTCATATATCTGTCTAACCCTGCTAAGTGTTATTATTAATCCATCTTTGTCCATACTTTCCAAGACTCTACTGCACACTGTCCATAATGTTGACCCATTTATCACTGTGCTATCATGAAGTATTCACTACTATAATTGATTGTACTTCTGCTAAATGACTTATATGGATTTGTCTATTAAAACTTTGCAAGTTGCTCGAAGGATGGTTCTTTGGTCTGTCACAACTATCACATAGACTCCCCCTGTCTAATATTCATGTTACCTGGGAGTCTCTAAGCTAGATGGATCAGAACAATTCATGATTGGATGTGTATTCATCATCATCTTCATTGGTAGATTCATCATCTCTCTGAGATATGACTTCTTTCTTTCTGTCTATGGATTCATATTTCACTAAAATGCCCGAAAGAACAATCTCTTGAACCTATTCCTTATTTACCTATCCTTCTTTACTTTCAGTTGTTTTCCAAACCTTTCTGTATCTGACATCTTTCTTTTTCTCTGTAGAATTTTCTTCATCTCATTTTATTGCCAATCTTGTGATCTCTAGGACCTGGCATTTTTTCACCTGTTCTTCGTATTTTCTTATCCATATTTTCTTACATATGATATCGGCTTTCTCTTTCATGGAAGTATCGATCATGCTTCTACAATCACTAGCTATGTGTCCATAGTTATGACATATGTACATTCAATGTTACATGGGGCCACATAGGCATTTCTTACTTGAACATTTCTTTTATAATCCCTACAATATGCAACCTTATGTCCAAAGTTAGTAATAAAAAAATGACCATAAAATAATTTTTCATACCTTGGAGTGAATGATCTTCTTTGTGGCATAGTCCTTATGAATATTTTCCTTGACTTATCATGATCACGATTGAAGCTTCTTTGTGTCTTGAACATGGATGGTCTTCTTGAAGATGTATCTTCAATAGTTTTCTTAGATTTTGGTTGACCATGATTCATTCCTTTAAGTACTTCTTCATAACTCTTTCTATTTTCTTCATTCTTCTTTTCTAGCAACCTAGAGTGTTTCTCTTCATTCTCTATAACTGATTTGGATGTTTCTGTCTCTTCAACGTTCTTGTTGAGCTTGACGATTTTACATCTCAATGTGACAACTTCTTCTTCAAGATTCTCAACCTCTTATTCTTTCTTCATTATCTAAGACTTCATGACTTCTTTTGTTCTTTTCGCTTTTTCAAGCTGAATTTTTAATGTCATTGTTTCTTCTTTAAGTCCTTTCTCTTCTCGACCAAACTCTACCTCAAGCAAGTTTAGATCATTAGTTATTTTCTTAAGATGATATGTCAATATATTCTCTCTCATTTCTTCTTCTTCCTTTTGTGCTTCTATGTTGGCTTCCAAATACTGCTTTTGATATTCAAGATTTTATTCGATCTTTATGGATTCTTCTAGCTGAGTTCTTAAGTTCTCGATGACCTGTTGGGCTTCTTCAAAAATGTGAACACTTTCCTTTTTTTTCATCAATTATTTCTTGAGTGACTTGTTTTATTCTCTTAGTTCATCTAAAGCACTAATCAATTCCTCTTCATAATTTTCTTCATTTTTAATTAGTTTTTCTGTCTCATTTCCTTCATGGAATTCTATTTCAAGATGTCCACATTTTTCACAGTTAAAGAAAAACAACATACCTCTGGTGATTATGTACTCTTCATCTTCTGAATCTGTTTGACATGGTGAACATAATTCTTCTTGATCTTTATCTGCATCTTCTTTAGCATTTTCTGAATCTACGATGGGTGAAGAATATATGTCATGTAACTTATCCCAAATTTCTTTGGCTGATGAAATTTACCAACCTTTTCTCTTACCGGAATAGGTAATCCTTCCCAGATGAAATCCATTGCTATTTTTTTATTCTTCTTCAATTCCTTCTTGGCTGCAGTCTTTTCCCTTTTTGAGCTATCATATCCTGTAACAACTGATAGCCAAATATAATGTCCCTATGCCTGTAAAAATATTTCTATCATTTTGCTCCACATCTCATACTTAAAACCATGATGACCATTAAACATTGGTACTCCATTCTCAGAATAATCCATGATCTCCTTCCAATGGTTAAATTGTTTCATGAAGAAACCAACTCTGATACCAATTGTTGGATTACTGAGAGGGGGGGTGAATTAGTAATAGAGCAATTTAATCCCTTTTCACCATAAAATGTAAATGTTATATCAATGTAGAATTATCATCCAATAGTTGCAGAGTAAATAAACAATGAAAAAATGAACAATCACACACATACACAGTACACCAGTGTTTTACGTGGAAATCCAAAGCAGGATAAAACCACATAATACTTTTTCTTATATATCTTTAAGTATTACATTCATGGGAAGAACCAACTTCCTTTTTTTTCCAACTACAACTGGAAGGAGGCTCCAACCCTCTAGTTTCTCAGGCTACAAGCTGTGGGAAGATCCAACTCCCCAATTCTCTGGTTACAACCAGAAGGATGCTACAACTCCCTATGTTATCCGGCTACAACCAGAAGGTGGTTACAACCACATGTCCTTGCTCCGTCCAACCTCCCTGAAATATAAGTAGAATGATGGAACCATTGTCACACTATCACTATGAGATATATTGTTGTAAGCCTATACCAATCAACCTGTAATCAACCTGTAACAACCTGTACCAATAACTTGTGCCAACATGTAACATACATCAACATGTACCTCAACCTGTATGTAATGTTCCCAAGCCAATGTTTTACTTGGGAACACTAACTAACCACTGAATTAACTGTTTGATTGTTTGTATGTGAAGGTTGGTTCCTCAATAT
Source organism: Picea sitchensis (assembly GCA_010110895.2). Lineage (NCBI taxonomy): Eukaryota > Viridiplantae > Streptophyta > Pinopsida > Pinales > Pinaceae > Picea > Picea sitchensis. The sequence goes on from SNQJ01S0168220.1 coordinate 33,386, forward strand.
TTAGTTCGTAGGGTTATATTCAGTTATTCAACACAAATCATGAAGATATACTTAATACAATGAAAGATCTAATCAACACACAAGATATGGAACTCCAAAGCATAGATCTGACCTTTTTATTATGAAAAGCAAGAACCTGATACAATATAGAAGCATATCTGGAATAACATCAGATGGATACATGATAGAAGACATGAGCTGCTACAAAATGATCCCGATAATACAAAATAATCCTCCAAAGACTGAATATGAGATGGATATCCAAATACAAAAGTGATAGGTTTACGTCCAAACCCCTAGCTACTGGCACGTCCTGTTGGATTGATGAGAAGGCCAAGGTTTCGACCCAACTGAAGGAGAACCCCAAACGATGCTAAAATTCACCAAGAGATAGATTAGGACAAGGGGAATCCCTCCTTGAAGTATGAATCCCAAATACCAAGTATTTCCCCTCCAACTGTTGAAACCCTAATCAATACTATGCCCTCCTGAAGCCTTGAAATACCCAATAATTCGACTCTTATGAAGGAAGCCTCCAAAACTCCTGAAACTCCCTAGGATGATAGATCGGGTTGCCAAAAGTCACTAGGGAAGTATCACAATCATATATGAGGTATAACCCTCTAGATATAAAAATATATGAATCACCAATACACCCTCCTTCTCTCAAAGTTGTCCCAAATTTGTAGCTAACAATCTAACCGAAGTAACTCCTCCAAAATGACTCCAAACGGATGAGAAATGTCATACAAGAAAAACCCAAGTGATAGAATGTCTCTAGGCCCTAACACAATGCTGGATCAAAGTTCCTCTCAAGAAATGGTGCACCCCTACTGGAAAAGCCTAACTGGTATGACCCTGCTGCCCTCTTGAATCGATGATGGAACCTGTGATGAGTGTAGAATGGTGTGGGTAGAGTATTTCATCCCCAAGACCAATCTTGGAACAAGGTGAGTGGAATATTTCACCACTGAGTTGTTCTCTAGGGTTTGTAATCTCAAAAACCTGAAAAATGTGTCCTCAAGAGCTCAACAAGCAAATACCAAATATCCAAGATGAATGAAAGGTGTTCCCTAGCCTTTCCTTTATACTTCCATCATGTTTCCCTGTTGAGTTAGTTTAACCCATAGGTTTAACTCCTGACTCAACCTCCATCATTCTAATTCTTCATTGAGTTACTTTTTTTCCCTTTTTCTAAGTCAACTTCAAAATATAACATTGAGTTGGCTGACTTGTCCCCATGCTGCATGAGACTATGGTCTAGTGGGGATGGCTAGACCACTAAGTCTTCCCAAACCTCTTCATCAAGAGGTGGGGGACATTA
>SNQJ01S0168221.1:0-20807 GCA_010110895.2 Picea sitchensis
ATGGGATAAATAGGTAACTCGGAAATGAGTCACTTGCAATGGGTATGAAGCCTTCATTAACTCTATTCTGTCTATTATGTCGCGGTCCCAATGGTCGGATGGTGATATGTTAATCCATAAATGTCTTTCTACCCATTTGGAGCAATGGTATAATGGTTATAATGTCCACAACAACTATATTTCTTCGCCATGGCAAAGTTCCATGTGTCACTGTTTTGATATCTCGACGAAGCTCCAATTTTGCAAATTTTCCTTCTATGAGGTTCCCTCTGGAACCTTCTACAACTTGTTGATCTTAGCTCTCTTCTTACTTATATTTCTATCCTTCTTCCCAGTGAGCTTCGTCTCGGTAGGCATTTTTCCATTCTGATTCTTATCTTCTTTTGGCATAGGTACTTCGCGTTGTTGATATTCTTTCTTAAGATTTGATGGTGATCCATCTTCTTTATATGGAATAGGTACTTCAATATTCTGTGGGTCTTCTAGTGTTCTTTCAACTTTGACATCTAGGTCTCTGGTGTTAAATATCTTCGATATGTTCTTCAATCAAGTGTGCGATCCTTCTAGTCATGAATTATTTTAACTCTTGCTTCTTCTGCTCTAAAAATTCTTCTTCTTCTTTCCTTCTGGCCTGATCTCTTTCAATTTAAGGTTTTCCTAGTAGCATGGTAAATGGAGCACTGTTCTCAATAAATTTAATAATCTCAAAATCTTCCTCTGTTGAAGTTCCATTGGCATTCATAGGTATCCGAGCGAGCTTCACACATAGGTTTATCATCTTTCCTTTGAATAGTCCTATTCCTCCTAATGAAGGAGTCATAACATGCCTCCCTATAGCTTCCCAATTTCTCTCTATCATAATATTCATGTGTGTTTCCTCATCTAGAACAAAATCAATGTCGAAGTCTCCTATTCTTGCTTCAAGGCATTGTTTTTCCTTGAATATTCTTGATAATCTAACATGTCGGTGGTCATTCAGGGTTTCTTTCATCTGTAGCAATACTTTCTCTGATTCTTTCTAGAATTTTGTCATAATCTTAGTTTCTAGATCTTCCTTAGGGTTTTCTTGTCTCATGTTCATTCCTTCAAGCTTAACAATCATTCTAGGACAATCCAATACTTCATGGTCCATAGCTTTGCAAAAAATACAACTAGGTCTTCTCCCAGGGCATTCCTTAGCAAGATGTCTCGGTATTCTACAACTGTAACAGAGGGTTAATCCTCTCTTTTGTTTAAATGATCCCAAACCTTTCCTTCACTGCGCGCTAGGATCATGGTATCTAACCTACAAACATTTCTTTCTAGGGTCTTGCATACACTTATTAGTCCAAACATTCTTTCTATGCATAGGTATAACATATTTTTCACTATTCTTACCAGATGTACTCATATAAAATCGTCTTTCATCTATTAATACCTTAGTTTCCAAGATAGGATAGAATCTATCAAACATACCTAGATCCATATTGTTGAAACAAAAATTTCCACTTATCTTACTTCTACAGAGCACAAAGCTTTCAAATCTAGAACTTTTCAATATTCTTACCTTTGTCAGAGTACAAAGCTTTCAGATCTTACCTCTTTTAATAAGAAAGTCTCACTTTTACCTTTCTGACAACACAAATCTTTCAGATCTTACCTCTTTTCTTCAGATCGAACTTCTTTTCCTTATCATAGAGCTTGTCAAACTAAGTAGAGTACTCCTCACTAGAGAAACATATCTACGCACAGAGATTTCACAATGTCAGGTTGGATCTTTGCACAAAGCTTCTTCTTCCTCAGTTCCCACCAATCATAGTTTCAGGTCCCGGCAACAGAACCATTTGTTGGCACAGGGGCAGACCCATGGTTCAATGCTACAACAATGCACCAACAAAACCCTAACTACCGGCCCTTTCGGAAACACCTGTGAATCAGATGGAGTCTTACCCAAGGTAGAGGTAGGGGTGGTTGCAGGACTCATGTGTCTGCAACCTTAGCTGGGACACATATATGTGATTATAATACTTAATAGAACATTTAGAATTGCTAGTTCATCATTATTTACCTAATATCCAATTCACAGATAAAGTAGAGCATCAAAGAATTCACTCTGATCTAATGTATCTAAGCACGTAGCATAAATAAATGGATCAGATATGGCAGATTCAAGCACTAAGCATATTCACCTATATCAGATCTAACATCTAGATTCATCATAAGCACAAAGCATAACAGATCTATCTATCTATCTATATCAAGCACTTAGAAAATAACACATAAATGCACCAACACATTGCACAAAGTAGAATAACACAGTATTTACGTGGTTCACCCCCACCCTGGGGCTACGTCCACCAACTCTTCTTCTTCATTAGATTCAATCAATCATCTATATGTATAGAGCCACAAAAAGGCTACTCCACATAGGATAGGAGATCTACGCGCACCTCTCCAGATCCTCCTTCCCCAAGCTAGGTCTAGCATGAATCCTTTCACAGTCTGTTACAACGACTTGCGCTTAGCTTTACAGTTTCTCACAATATGCACAGAGCATCTTCAAGGCATATTTGCACTTAGCACTTAGCTTATCAGCCTCTCTACTTATGTCACCTAGCTACTTATTTATACTTTACAAAAATAGTCCTAAACACGGGTAAACCCATGGGTTGACATCCCATACCCATTACATATTCCCAAATACCTAAAAGGACCCGAAAAGGGGCCGAGATCATGTGATCTCTGCTTCATCTTGTGCTCCATCTTCAATAGGTTGTCGAATTCCCAAAATAGGTCAAACTTGACCAAGGATATCCCAAAACTTGGTCAAGGGCCAATAGTCCTCTTCTATCGATGACTCTTCCTTATTTCCTTTTTCCATGCGCAATCCTTAGTATCAATGATCAGGTGACATGTGGCCCTCCAAACTAACGGACAAGATCGATTTCTCCTTTCGGGATTTGGGAGTTTTGATTCTCAAACTCCACTTTCTCCCAGAGAATTTCACTCGGAGTCCACGATCCAAGGACACATGTCCCTCTTGGATCAACACTCATGATCCTTTCGCATCTTCAGACTTCAGATATTTCAACTTAAGTTATCCTTCCATTGGAGTAGATCGACGGATGAGAATGCTCCCAAAGTGATCTTTCAGATCGGACATCTTGTGTCCACTTCGAGACTTCGGCATTCGAGACTTTGGAGTTTTTTTCATTTGCTAGTGGTAAGGCTCCCAAAGTAAAAATCCTAGAGTGACATAAATCTTGTGTCACTTGATGATGTGTCACGAGCTGAGAAACTGTCATGTGTCACTCTGATTCATGATTTGTACGTACCTGAAATGTTGATTTCAACTTGACACTTATCGTTCTCTGACTGTGCCACATGTCTTTGATCTAACAGTTAGGATAATATCTTAGATCCATGACCGAGAGTGCCTTTAGACCTTCATCCTTTGGGACTTTTGGATTTTTGACATTTCTTGGTGGTGAAACTCTTGAAGCAATTCTCCAAGAGTGACGTAACTTGCTTACGTCACTTGTTGACATGGCAAGAACCAAGTTCCTCTTGATGCTTGTCATCACCTGATTATGCCATGCATATTTTCTGAAGTGGTCTACTGACATGGTCTGTCGACGTGGTCTTCTGACTATTTCTACCACTATGCCCTTTTGCTGACGTGGTCTGCTGGCCAACAACCCTGATCCAATAGTCCTCATTTTTCCGCCAAATCTGATGGTCCTTATTCATTTCAGATTTCGGGGCTTCGGGTATTTCATACCTCAAACATTCTAGAGTGTAACCTCCTCACGAATTTAAAACCAAACTAAATGTTGTTCGTCGATCAAGATCCTCGATCGATGGCTGAATATATTTGCGATGCAACTCTTCTAGCTTATCCTGTCCTTCCACTTAGAATGAGGACGAAAATTCACATTTTGGGAATTTCAACTCTCAAGCTTTTGAGAGTGTAACTTCCTCGCATGTTTTAGATCCAAAATGAATCTTGTTCATTGATTAGGATCTTAGATCGACAACTCGATATTTTTGCGATGCAGCGCTTCTACTTATCATGTCCTTCCACTTCAAACTAATTTGACGATTGTCGTTTACTCCGGCTCTACGACTCTCTGGACTTCGGGTTTTTCAAGTCTCAAACTAAAAAATCCTTGAAGTGATTTTCTCCGGAGTGAGGATCATGTGCCACTTGTCATTCTTGACGATGGACGATCCCTTCTTACTTCATGACTTCGGGACTTTGACAAGTATGCTCTCCTACACTCATCCAAAGGCTTAACCTTCGTGCATTTATTTATGGATCCAATGATTGTTGATCCTCGGTGCTCAGATCCAACGAATCAGATTTTTACTTCTCCTCTGCACTTCCTCTGGTCACTGAGTGATGATATAATGGTCATCAGGTATTCAGGATTAGTGATCTAATGACCACTACCGTTCTTCCTCTTGAGATTTTTGATCTCTCTGACTTAGAAGGTTTTATAAGTGTTCAAATGTCTTGATCTTTGATCCTCCCATGAGTCCTCTTGGACCTGGGCTACACTTTTGGAAAGTGAAAAGAGCTATCTCTGCATACTCACGCTATTTCTCCTGAGCTTTGAGTTTCATACTGTTCACTTCTTCTCCTGAACTTATGCTTTCCCTTTTTTCCATCATTGTTGCTTTCCTCATTGTTTTTTTTCTTGCTTGTAAGAATACTATCATCGTTTTTGTTCTTGCCATCAATGACAAGCACACTCTGTTGTGAACCTGCCAACAATCTCCCCTTTTGGCATTCATGGCAACCTTGAAGGATTTCACTATTCTACTTAGAACTCCAACTGTAGCATCCAGACCACTGCTTTTCTGCCCCTTTGACATCAATATCAAAGAAAACATGCTCCCCCTGATTTGTTTCAATACTTTTCGGAGGTATCAGATATTCAACCAATACATACTCCCCTTGATAGGATGGATTCTCTTATTTGAGTCCTACAAAGTATTTGTATCTAACTCAGAGTCTTATCCTTCTGATTCTTGGACCTGTTCATTTTTAGCTTCATTTGTGTCCTCTATAACAGACTCAATATTGCTCACCTCTCTTACTGGGACTCCTTCATCAACCTTTTCTTGTCATAACTGAATGATGCCCCTGTGTTTCTAAAGGACGTTGTTGTCCTACTCGAACACTACACATTTGTAACTCATATTTTTTTCATGATGCCTACAATCCAAGGCTTTTATGACCATATCCATCATAAGAGAAAAAAAGAACCATTACAAACACTCTCATACCTCCTTTGATTCACCCATGAAGGTGTCTCTCTTATAAACTTACTTTGAGGTGTATGAGTAGCTTCTGGATGTCTTCCTTGATCTGATCTTATAAATATTGCAATATTTCTTTCATTATTTTAACCTGAAGAACATGAGTCACACTCTCTTTCCCTTTTTACAAATGAAGGACCTATGTCATACTTGTCTTCACCCTTTACAAATGAAGGACTTTCATCAAGTTTCTTATGAGTACCGATTTCTTCCTTGTTGTATCCAAGACCGGATTTGTCGTTTGATGATCTCTGACTATCCAAGATCTCATCTAGGATCATGGAACTGTTCAAGAACTTGATTTGGGTGTTTGAATTCTCAACCTTATTTCTAAGATTCACAAATTTTTCTTCCATCTTATGACATGATTCTTTTTCTACTTATTCGTTTCTTGCATGGGAGGATTCGCTATCAACATTATTACCTATCTTTATGACTTTAGCCACCACTTGTCCTAATTTTACATTTTTTACCTTACAACTATCTTCAAAGGTCACATTCCCTGTTTTGAATTTACTCATAGAAAAACTCTTATCCTTGTCTTCAGTCATGTTCTTGGAACATCCACTGTCTATATTTCAGGAGTCCTTTTGTTTTTGAGTTGAAAGTACTAGACCACATTTTTCACTATATTTGTTTTTCCATGTGCTAGCATTTCTAGAAAATAAATTTATCTTTGGATCTTCTTTGTAATTATTCAGATGGCGGTTTTCATATTTGTGGCCAAAGTTATGACAATTATATCATTCAACCTCATTGTTCAATAGGTAAAAGTGATTGTTGCAACGTTGTCTACTCATTGACTGTTTATTATTTCTTGACCTCCTCAGTTGCATGTCACTAAACTTAATTTGAAAATTTTCAATCTGTGGTTGTTTGTTACTTGGTTGTCTCATACTTTTTTGTGGAAGATATTTATTCTTTGGGTGTATTGATTGCTCATGTCTAAATATTAAGGGACAATTTACAACTTTGTGGCCAAAGTTAGAACAGTAGAAACAATATCCATAGAGAAAATATTTGTACCTGGAAAATGGCTGTCTTCTTTGAGTAGGTCGATTTATTCCATGCTGATGATTTCCTTGAGCAGAAGGTGTATTATTTCTTTGATCTACAGATTCAGTTCTGACACCTTTTCCTTTACTCCTCCTTGACGACTGATTATCTTCCTTTGTGTCTGCAGGTTTTTTGTTGTCATTGGTTGTAGATTTAACAAAATTGGTGGATTATTTATTGTTTGGATGACCACTACTTGATCCCTCTTCATAAACCAAACCAGTTTTCAAATTTGGATTCCTTTGCTGATTTAGAAGGGTGGATATTCCTTTTGAGGGTTTGATGCTTGAAAAATTCTAGTGATACAAGGCTCAAAATTTCTCCAACTCTTTCCTAGTTTTCACTACTTCTTCTTCCAGAGCTTCACATCTTGCCTTCTTTTCTGATAACTGTTGTTTCATAATGTCTTCGATTTTCTTTGCCTCTTCTAATTCCACTTTTAGCAGGGAAAATTCTTCATCGTGTTTTTTAGTGCCTTTCTCGAACTATATCAACAATTGTTTTTGCTTTCTCTTCTTAAGCCTGAGTTTGTCAATCTCTTCCAAAGCGATTTATTTTTTTTTGAACTATATCAACAATTGTTTTGCTTTCTCTTAAGCCCGAGTTTGTCAATCTCTTCCAAAGGTGATCAACTCTCCCTTCCATGTCAACCACAGTTTTTTCATCATTAACATCACTTCTTTGTGATTTTATTATCATAATCCTCTTTGGCCATAATCATGAAGTTGTTGGATTACCGAGAGGGGGGTGAATCAAGATCAGATCAATTTTAAACATATAATCCAAGTTATATCAATGAAGCATTATTATCCAATAACCGCAGAGTAAATAAGCAATGAACAAATGAACAACAATCATACATATTGCCACTGCATAACGCCAGTTGATTAATGGAAACTCCAACGGGAGAAAACCACTGCACGTTTTTCTTATATGTCTTGAAGAATTACATTCATTGGAAGCACCAACTTCCTTTTTTTTCTAGTCGCGAATCAAAAGGAGGCTCCAACTCCCTACTTTCGTGTTACAACCCGAGGGAAGCTCCAACTCCCACCGGTTACACAACCGTAAGGAGGCTACAACCTCTATGTTCTCGTAAGTTACAACCCGAGGGAAGCTCCAACTCCCCACCTCTCTCTCTGCTGCAACCGTATATGAGGCTACAAATTCTCCCTATGTTCTCTCGCTATAACCGGAAGGTGGCTACAACCACCGCCCTTGCCCCGGCCCTGCCACCTTGAAGCAGAAGTAGAATGATGGAAACCACCGCTACACTATCACCGTGAGATATACCAAGAGAAAATGTACCTAATAATATGAACCAAGCGCATCAACCATGCATCAACCTCGTAATCAACCTCGTACTATAAACAAGTGTATCAACTATGCACCAACCTGTAATCACATGTACCATAAACAAGTGTTCATCAACCATGCACTCAACTTGTAATCAACTCAGTATTCATAAACAATGTGTGTATCAACCATGCACCAACCTCAGAATCAACCCGTACCATGAACAAATGCATCCAACCATGTACCAAGTATAAACAATCACCATGTACACCACTATCAAATATGACCCATAAATATGTACTAACATCATCAACTATACACTTCATGTATAAAGCAACTCATCAACTACTGCCTCAACCATGTACTCAACATACCTCAACCAAAAGCCCTCATCAATTCCCATCATCAAAATATGATTTTAGAAGCTCTCAGAATAGGTCTGTGTTTCTTTGATCATATTTTCTATAAACCTTCATTAACTTTTAACAGCAATAAACTAGCATTTTCTTCTAAATTGTTTCTTTAGTCTCACATGCCTAAGTTTTGGATTAGGCTAACAACCCTAACTTGAAGTAAATCATAACTTTGAACCTGTAATGTATAAAGATATGAAACTGATACACAATGTTCTTCAGTGTGTTTTATGAAATTCTCCAAGTGGCACTTTGGAACCTCCCTTTAAAAGGAGTTATAGCAAAACGGCATACCTTGTCAATTCTGGCTTATTCTAGAGAGCGTCCTTGTAGAGAGTGTCCCTCACAAAATATCTACCTGACATTATCTGAAACTGGCACAGAATACTAAAGCACTTACTCCTAACCAAAACATTTGGTATCACTGAATTTGGATATGTTATGAAGAAGTTATGACGCTTATACCCGAAACACCTGATTTTAAATAGTTTCTGTAGATTACTACAAACCCTATTTTTCCAATGGGTGTAACTCCAAAATACAACGACCCACAAGCTGATTGTTTAACCAAAGATACTTGGATATTTTTTCTCACTTTCATAGCAATTTCAGGATCTGAACTATTATAAAAAGTTATTGCTAAAATGGTGAGATGACCGAAAATAACATACCATAGAAAGCACCTTCAAAAAGAATTTATCATTCCTTGCATTTCAAAATTCTTCTTTTCTTCAATTTCTCCTCGACTTCGGCTATATACCAACCCAGAATATCAGATACCCATAGATTATCTCAATGTATGTCTGGCAGGTTTCCAAATGAGAGAGCTCACTCTCTTATTTATACTCCTAAGTAGCTTCCCTTAAAACATATTCTAGGTCATCACTTGGCCCCACTTTCCTTATTTTAGGTTAGTCCACTTCTATTTCCTCCATTAAAATTATTATTGAAATAATTCTATTTTCACCCACTTTGAATTATAATACACCTATCACTTCACTTTTTATTATTTACCTTTAAAATCTCTTAAACCACTTTGATTACTTTGACCTTTTGGGGCTTCTAGGATGACATCCGAGGGTCTCCAGAACTTCAGAAGGCCATAAATCTCAAACCGTGAGGAGTTATGTGACATTGTACATACCACCGTAAATGGCATGCATATTATACCATCCATATAGAATAGTATTATCTGAAAATATATCATAACTCATACCATTATCCATCAAACAACTTGGGTCCATTACCTCCAAACTGTGGTCTCCAACTTCTCATGGCTTAGTAACTCTCTAACCGTGAGGGGAATTATAGACGCTCCACATACCACCGTAAATGGTATGACAAGCACTATCCATCTAGGATAGTTTCACCAACAATTTCCTTGATCTTCATCTCATTATTCTATACAAGCATGGGTCCTCCAACCATTCTTCTAGGATAACTCAATCCATAATGCGTCTTCCCAAGTGAGGGCACCATAAGGGGACCACTCTTAGAGTTCCATCCATTTGTGCACCTTATCACCATGATAAGACAATAATGAGTCATCTATACATTTTTCCAACAATGCATCATATACCAATGGAACCACATCATCCATTCTTTCATCATGTATCAATGACAACTCATTGATCCATCTTTCATCTATGCATTCTCATCAAGGATAATACATATTATATTACATCAATCATCAATCAATCAACTTTTGACATCAATCAATCACTTGACATCAATCAATCAAAAACTATTGGCATCAATGACAACATGATCCTTAAATATCTCTTGGTATCAGATGGCAATACTCAACATTGATGTCAATACTACTACTCAATTATTGATGTCAACATAGATACATCATGTTCTACATCAATAGTCAATGTGACTATCTCCACATCAATCTCTCCCATTAATAGACATCAAACACATCAATGTGATTATCTCCCTTGATACCAATGGCAAAGGTCCATTCTCTTGGGGCTGCTCCCCCTATCTGAATTCCTTTGATCTTCCTCTGAATAATCTCTATCATTTTGAACAAGGGATATCACCATGAAAACTGAAATCCCAGACAACATGTTCTCAAACCATGTTCTGCCCTCCCATCCGATAAATCTGATCCACCTAGAACCATGCCTCGGTCCTCGTGATCTAATAAATCTCTCCCCTTTGTCATCAACGACAAAGCTATCTTTCCATCCGGGCCGTCTCCTAGAAAGACTATCCTCTTATGGTGCTTCCTCGTACATCTAAGACATATAAGATAAGCATTCAAAAGTATTCATTTTTTGGAGTAGAAATAACTCCAAGTCTTTGGCTTAAGATATTCAAAGGCTTCCCATGGAAGTGGTTTTGTAAAGATAACTTAATTTTGTTCTTTTGTGCCCACATACTCAACTCGATGTTATTTTCTGCAACCTACTCACGTAGAAAGTGATAATTGATTGAAATGTGCTTTAGTCTTGAGTACCGGTTTTTGAGATAATGATGGCACTTATATTATCACAATATATTGAAATGCGCTCATCATACTCAACCCGTATATCTCACAAAGTTTCGTTTCATCCAAAGAACCTGTACAACATGTTGCCGCTGCAATATACTCAATTTCGGCCAGATAGAGATACCGATGATTGCTTATTGCTAGCCATGATACCAAACACTCACCTAAGAACATCGCCTCCAATCGGTGCTTCATTTGGCCATCAATACCACTCGGCCTAATCTGTGACTGTAGGCCATAAGTGATAGATCTTTTTCCTTTGGATACCATAACTAAATCTTTTGTTCCTTTTGAGATATCTCAAGATTCTCTTTACTGCTAATAAATGTGATTCATTTGCTTGCTTGACGTATCCTCAAGTTCCGTAGTTAGCGATAGTTCTCCAAGTAATGACATTTCAAATTCACTGCATACCTTTGCAAATTTCCGGCTTAACCTCACAATACTACCAAAAATAATATCATCAACATAAACTTCAATTAATAAAATATTACCTTTGACTTACCTTGATGTAGAGGTTGTTGTCTCCGTGACTTCCTTTCTCAACTCACAGATACTTATCCAAATCGGAGTACCTATGCTCTAGGAGCCCTGCTTTATAATTCTCATACAAGGCCTTCTTTAATTTTACACACATAGTCTGTGTTATCTCTCATTAAATCAAATTCTTCTGGTTGTCTAATGTAGACTTATTCTTCAAGTTCCTCTTGGCCCCGAAAGTTGGATTTTACCCATCTGATATACTTTAACATTTTGGAGCATGCATAAGCTTAAAAGCAAACGGATTGCCTATTTCTCGCAACCGGGCATATAATCTCTTCAAAGTCGCATTCCTTCAACTGCATATCCTTTACATACCAATCTAGCTTTGTTCTTTGTAACCTCGTTAAGTCTTACAAATCCATCTCTCGTCCATACCGGCTCCAAGACTCTACTTTGCGCAACTATCCATAATGCTAACCCATTTATCATTGTACTATCAAACTATACTTATGTTAACTGATTGTTCTGAATATGTCCTCTCAAACTGCGTAGCCGCCGGCGATGGTTCTTTGGTCTTTCATAGCTATCGCATAGATTCCCTCTGCCTAATATTCATATTACTTGGGAGTTCTGCCTAATGGCTTCCGTAATACCCTTCTCCTGGATGTGTATCTACTATCATCTTCATTGGTAGATTTATTATCTCTCTCGAGCTTTGACTTCTTTTCTTTCTATCCGGTGGATTCATCTTTCACTACAATGTCTCTGGCTGTACAATCTCTTTGAACCTCGCTCTCTTTATTTAATTGCCCTTCCTTTCTTTCTCAGCTATTTTCCAATACGCTTTCAGATCTAACATCTTTCCTTTTCTCTCAGAATTTTTTCATCTCGCTTTATGTTTCAATCTTATGCATCTCTGGTAATTCTGCATTTTGTTCGTCTGCTCTTCCCGTTATTATCCATACTTTCTTATATCCGAGTATCAAAAGATTGTCTTTCATGGAAGTACTACCATGTTTCTCGCAATCACTGGCTATGTGTCCATAGTTAAGAAATTTGTAACACTCAATGTTACGGTGACCACATAGGCATCGGTCTGCTTGAACATTTCTTTTATAATCCCTTAACGACACCTTATGTGTGCAAAGTTAGTACAATAAAACAATGACCATAAAATAAATTTTCATACCCGGGAGGGAATGATCTTCTTTGTCGCCAGAGTCCTTCTGAATTTTTCTTTGACTGATCATGACTATGATTGAAGCTTTTTGTGGTTTGAACATGGATGGTATCTTGAATATGTGGCCTCTGCTAGTTTCTTAGTTTCGGGTTGACCATGATTCCTTCCTTTGAGTACTTCTCGCATAACTCTTTCTATTTTCTTCATTCTTCTTTCAGCAAACGCAGAGTGCTTCTCTTCATTCCTCTGCAACTGATGTGGATGTTTTGTCTCTTCAACTTCTCTTGTTGAGCTTGTCGATTTTGACTCTTAGTGTGACAACTTCTTCTTCAAGATTCTCAACCTCTTCTTCTTTCTTCACATTCGAGACTTCATGATCTTTCTCGGTTTCTTTGCTTCTTCAAGTTGGATTTTCAATGCACTATTTCTTCTTCCATTCTCTCTCTTCAACGCAAACTCTTCCTCAAGTTGGATTTAAATCATTGGTTCTTCCTTTGAGATGATCCATCAATATGTTTTCTCTCTTTCTGCAGATCTTCCTTTGTGCCGCTATGTTGGCTTCTAAACATTTCTTTTGATATTTAGAGTTTCTTCAATTCTTCCTCCGCCTCTTCTCTAGTCAGGCCTAAATTTTGATGACCGCTAATCCTTTTCGTAACCTCAACACTTTTATTTCTTTTCATCAATTCTTTTCTGGATGACTTTGTTTTCTCTTTCTTTCCTTAGATATTTAATTGCACTGACAAATTTTCTTTTGTAATCAACTTCTTCATATCATACTCTTCCTCTTCTGAATTGGTCTGACATGATGAACATCTTTCTCTTGTTCTCAGATTCAAAGATCTTCTTTAAAATTCTTGAACTGCGATGGGTGAAGAATATATGTCATGTAATCCTATCCTAAAGTTCTTTGGTTGATGAAATTTTACTAACCTTTTCTCTTACTCTATTTAGGTAATCCTTCCCATGAAATCCATTGCTATTTTGTTATTCTTCAATTCTTTCTTGGTTGCAGTCTTTGCCCTTTTGGAACTATCATATCCTCAGAATAACCGATAGCTAAATATAATGTCCTCAAGGTTCGTAAAAATACTTCCGGCCCTTCTCATCTAAATTCCCCATACTTAAAACTATTCTGGACCATTAAACACATGGATTCCATTCTATTAATAATCCATGATCTCCTTCCAAAGGTTAAACTGTTTCCTTAAAGGACCTCACTGGATACTCAATTGTTGGATTACTCAGAGGTGAACTGCACAGAGCAATTTAACCATATAAATCCAAGTGTTATATCAATGAAGCATTATTATCCAATAACCGCAGAGTAAATAAGCAATGAACAAATGAACACCACACATACATAGTACACACCAATGTTTAATGTGGAAAACCCAAATCGAGAGAAAACCACGTAATGATTTTTCTTATATGTCTGAAGAATTACATTCATTGGAAGTACCAACTTCCTTTGTTTTCCAAATAAGAACTAGAAGGAGGCTCCAACCCCCTAGTTTCTCAAAGCAGCAACCTGTGGAAGCTCCAACTCCCAATTCTCTCTGGCTACAACCAGAAGGGAGGCTACAACCTCCTATTTTCTCAAGCTACAACCGAGGGAAGATCCAACTCCCAATTCTCTAGCTACAACCAGAAGGGGAGGCTGGCAACTCCCTCCTATGCCTCCTGCTACAACTGAAGGTGGCTAAGCAACCAATTGCCCTTTTTGCCCCTGGCCCTGCCACCTCAAGTAGAAGTAGAATGATGGAACCACTGCCACACTATCACTGGGTGGAGATATACCAAGAAATGTACCAATAAATATGAACCATGCATCAACCATGCATCAACTCAGAATCAACATGTACCATAAACAAGTGCACTGTAACCATGCACCAACCCCAATCAACTCAGACATAAACAAGTGCATCAACCATGCACCAACCTGTAATCAACATGTACCATAAAAAATGCATCCAACCATGTACCAAGTATAACATACTAAATCCACTCATCAACTATGACTCATCAATATGTACCAACATCATCAACTATACACTCTTAAGTGTATGTGCTAACTCAAATAACTACTGGCTCTAAATCCATGTACTCAACATGTACCTCAACCAAAAGCTCCCTATCAATTTCATCATCAAAATATGATTTGTAGCTCGTGTTGGTGTGTTTTTGATCATATTTCTTCAAACCTTCGTTAACTTTAACATCAAGAAACTAGTATTTTCTTCAAACATTTATTTAGTCTCACATGCCTAGTTTTGATTAGCCAACAACCCTAACTTGAAGTAATCATAACTTTGAACCCTCGTGAATGTATAAATATCTGAAACTGATACACAATGTTCTTCACAGTGTGTTTTATGCAATTCCTCCAAGTGGCACTGCTTGGAACCTTCCTCAGAAAAATGAGTTATAGCAAAAAAATGGCATACCTTGATGTAATTCCTATTCTAGAGAGTGCCCTTGTAGAGAGTGCCCCGCACAAAAATATTCAATGAAATAATCTGAAACTCTAAAAAGAATACTAAAGACTTTACCCCAACCAACACATTTGGACCACGAATGTGGATCTGTTATGTAGCATCATGACATTTTTGGCCCTAAACACCACATTTTACTAGTTTCAGGACCTGCCACAAACCCTATTTTCCAATCCAGTGTAACTCCAAAAATACAACGACCCACACAAGACACTTTTAACCACGTATATTCTTGGATATGCTTTTCCACTTCTCTATAGCAATTTCAAAGATCGGAACCATAAAGTGTTATAGCGAAAATGGTGAGATGACCTGAAAATAACATACCATAGAAAGCTACTCGTTGAATTTATCCTTCCTTTGCATTCTCGGCCTTCTTTCTTCAATTTTCCTGAATTTCAAGATATCATCCAGAAATATCAGACACCTATAGATATTCAATATGCTCCAAGTGTGTTTCCAAATGAGAGTTTCTATTCTTATTTATACTTCCATACTCCTTAAAAACATATTCTAGGTCACTCTGGCCCCACCTCTCTTATTTTAGGGTTGGGTCCACTCTAATTTCTCCATTAAAATTATTATTGAAATAATTTTATTTTGAATTCACTTTAATTATAATACACTCATCACTTCACTTTTATTATTTACCTTTAAAATCTCTTAAACCACTTTGATTACTTTGACCCTTTGGGGCTTCTAGATGACATCTCAGGGTCTCCTTAACTTCGTAAGGCCATAACTTCCTCAAAACCGGTGAGGAGTTATGTGACATTGCATATACCACCAGAAAATGGAATGAAATGTACTATCCATATAGAATAGTATTATCTGGAAAATATATCATAACTCATACCATTATCCATCAACAAACTTGGGTCCATTACCCAAACCTCGTGGTCTCCAACTCTGTATGGCCATAACTCTCAACTGAGGAATATGACGCTTCCACATACCACCGTAATGGTGTTTGACAAATATCTATCCATCTATAGGGATAGATCCACCAACAATTTCCTTTGATCTTAATCTCATTATTCCAAAGCATGGGTTCTCCAACCATTCTAGGATAACTCAACTTCTCGCGAAAAGCCAGCTCTTCCCGTGGAGGGCTTTCACCATAAGTGTAACTCTACTCTTAGAGTTCATCCATTTGTACACCTTATCAATCATGATAAGACAATAATGAGTCATCTATAACATTTTTCCAACAATGCATCATATACCAATGGAACCACATCGTCCATCTTCTTCTCATCATGTATCAATGACAACTCATTGATCCATCTTTCATCTATGCATTATCATCAAGGACAATACATATTATATTACATCAATCATCAATCAATCAACTTTGACATCAATCAATCACTTGACATCAATCAATCAAACCATTTGGCATCAATGACAACATACGATCCAACATAAGTCATTTTACCTTATCTTCAAAAGAGTCAATGATTCAGGTTCTGAAGAGTCATCATTGTTTAAACACAAACTTTTTTTTTATCAAATCTCCTAGATTTGTACTTCTTTTCTCCTTCAGAGTTCTGGTCCTTGTTTTTGTGTGTACACTTAGATGAAAAAGTGACCTATCTTTCCAAAGTTAAAAAACTTGAAGGGAAACATGCCTTGATACTTTCCCGATAATTTTCTTTTAGTCTCTTAGAAATTTTTCTTCACTTCATCGACTCCATATTCCTATTCTATCTTCTTTTAAAGAAGATTCTCTAGTGGTGGATTTATCTCTACCTATCCTCATTTCATATACAATGTCTTAGAAGTTGATAAAAGCCAAATCTTTAGATCATTAATTTCTTCTCATAGTAGAGACCTTGTATTGGACCCATTTGGAAAAAGATCTCAAAATTTTCGAACTAAAGAAGGTTCCCTCACTTTTTAACCAAGTGCTTCATTGCATTTACTAGTTCCTCAACCCTTAAGAAAAATTTATTAGTTGTCTCATACCATTCATCTTTAGTTGTTTAAATTGTAATCAGAGGGTTTGAATCTTGGCATCCTTTACCTTCATTACCTTCATAACTACTAGTGAGTTTGTCCCACATTGCTTTGGCATTACTCAAGCATAACTTTTACAAATTCTACTTCAGCAAGCCCACTCAATATAACATTCACAGCCTTAGCATGAAGTCAATTATAACGTGTCATCCTATTAGCTAGTACAACCGATTTCTACATAACCAATCTCTACCACATCCCGTGCATTCTACACCCCAAATACACCATGTAGGTTCTCATCCTAACTTTCCAAGAGGCAAAGTTTGTTCCATTGAAAAGGGGGGCCTTATTGTTTGAGGTTCCTTCATGGATAGTCATGTTTAAGCCCTAGGACCTACCCTTAGATAAAATGAACTACCGACACCAATTTGTTAAGCCTAATATTACCCACAATTCCCCTTAATTGGGGCATATTATAATAGTAATGTTATTTCATTTATGTTATCTTAGGTATTTATGAAGGCTTGTAATTATACCCTAGTCTCCTATATATACCAAGGAGACATTTTCATTTTGAATCATCTTGTACTTGAACATTTAAGTGGGTAAAAGGAGGTTGCCCCCTCAAGAGGCTTATTATCCTAAATTATCTCTTGCAAGGTGTTGAGTACTTTTTCTAAGGATTTCTATGCTATAACCAGACATTTGGTTCTTAACATATGGTATCATAGCCTAGGGTCTCTGGGGTTTCACTGCTACATCCGAGACACCTTGGAATTTTTGCTATAACTTTTTCTACAATGTTTCAAAGGAACGGCTTAGAGGATAGTTATTAGATTATTAGATAGATCAAGGTACATCGGTTCAAAATTTATCTCCCGAGGCCTTATACCTTCAGAGATACAACCTTTACAAGAGAGGATTCTGGAATCATCCTGAATCCAGTCATTGTGGTATTTTGCTATAAAAACATTTTCCAGAATGCTCGTAATCAAACCATAGGCTATTTTATAGAAATTAGTAAGTTATTTGTGATAAAACGCTAAGCCTGGTCATCTTAATCTCCAGATACAGACTATGTAAATTAACTTGGCGTAAGATAGGGTATCCTGGACTATCTCAAGAAGGTGTTCCAGGTAAAACAATCATAACTTCTTCCTAGAGTATCCAAATTGTGTGGAATGGTTTCATTCTATCTGTGGATAGTCAGAGTATCATGAAGTTTAAATTTTTTATATGAATTATTTTGTGCGTGGAACGCCATACAAGTGAGATCTCCTCGAAAGGAAAAAATTGGCAAGTTGTGGGGAAGCTACCATAAATCCCAATTGGCACATCCACTTGATCGGACCTATGACATTGCGGGCAGGAAGAACATCGGTGAATCCGACATAAAATAAAGTTTCATAAAATCTGCATGGGCTGAAACTTGGGAGATACAATGTATTAGCCATTGTTCAGCGTAACCACCCCAAAAAATCAAGGTTCAAAAAGGATACTTGGCCAACATGCCACCAAAGGGAACTTCTACACTAAATAAGCCTCCATAAAATCCAAATTGGACTCTTTTTGAAGGTGAAGAAATGCATAGGACATAAATGAACCACAAAAATAATATGGATTCAATGAAGCTAAGTTGGATATTAAGATGGATTCAATGAAGCTAAGCTGGATACTAAGTTGGATTGTTTAAAAGGGGAGATCAAGGAAGTATTGAAAAATTCAGAATGTAGAGAAGACACTGAAAGTGAAAATGCATCCCATGAAATTCATGATGAGGACACAAGAAGGTGAATCAAGAATGGAGAAACGCCAACATTATTTGAAGATCAACCATGTTCCTAAGATTGATAATGCGAGGGAAGTTTGATGCCAAGGACCCAATCACATGGATACTCTCTCTAGATGGAGAAATTTTGATCTCCATAATGTGCCGATATTATTAAAAGGAACTAATCATTTTATATTTAGAACCTTAATCAATTTGTATGGTATCATGGCTTTGTTCTCACAAATCACCTTGCCACTTGGACAATTTTCATGGAAGAAATGATAACACACTATGAGGATAAAGACAATAATTCTCTTTAGCCAATTGATAAACTTCAAGCAAAAGGGTTTAGCTATCGAAAGCACATTGAGAACTTCCAAAGATTGAATATAAAGGTAACCTATATTCCGTGATGATCACTTGATTGATGTATTCATAGGAACTTTGAAGGATAACATTCAAATATGAGGTTCACTTTGGGAACCCAACCATTGGAGAATGCATTTAAGGTGGAAAGAAATGTTGAAAGTAAAATATGGTTGAAGGGATACTAGAAGGACCAATCCTCTAACATCTATAGAGAGAACAATGCTCCTTCTTTTAAAAACACCTCAAACTATAAGGTCGTGACACCTCAACAATTGAGGAAAGAAAGCAAAAGGTTTGCCTTTAATTGTAACATCAAGTACAAGAAGGGACATATGTAGGACAAGAAATTATTCTACAGATTGTGAAGAAGAACAAGAAAATGAACAAGAACCATCTCTCAAGATGAAAACGGTAGGGAAGCAATTAAGGCCCTAAGAGTTGACTCTTACACGATATCGTAATGCATTGGCTGGAATTAACACCTCAAACCTCAATATTGAAGGATACATCAAAAGAAAAGGTAATAGTCCTAATCGAATCTGGAAGTACTCATACTCTATCTCACGATACAAAGATCTCAATTTCTTTGTATCCAAATGAAGTTTCATGTAATGATTGAGGAACTATCAATTGCCCTGAAAAATGCAATAAGATCAATCTTACTATGGGGAATATGTAATGAATAGCAATAATTGGCACCCATGGGTGGTGCGATGTTGTATTAGGAATCCAATGGTTACAATCATTAGGAACAATGGATTTTTTTTTTTTTAAATTTTAATTTTATAATGATTATCATATGACGGTTGGAAGGAAAAATAAATTGAGTTAAGAGGTATCACCAGAAAACCTTGTGAAGGTGATAAGCTCTAACAACATCATGACAAATTATTGAAAAGGGCCATCAAGGCATTATTGCACAACTATGATGTTGATACGAGGGGTGAATCAATATCACACAATTTAAAACCTTTTCAACTTATACTCTTAAACCATTCAATTATATCCAATGAGCAATGAACAATAGTATAAGAGTTACACCAATACACCACAATACACCATGCACAATATATGAGAAATAATCAATAGTTTTTGTTCATGTGGAAGTAATGACTTCCAAAGGTAGTCACAACTTCCAAAATGTAAAGGGAGGGATAAAACTCCAGAGATACAATCCTCCAATATCAAGATATCGAACTCTCCATCCTTGCCTTCCTTCCACCCAAGAATATATATGAGAGATAATAAACCTTTACATTAAATCATCACATAGAACCCGATAATGCTTTCCTCGAGACTTTCACTGCGAATTCTTTAATTCTTGGAGTACACTGATCCTGTAGATAATGTTACCAATGTATTCTCTGAAACTCCTCTAATTTTCACTCCTTGAATCCTCCCCAAAAAGAGGTTATAGAAAGAATGGTAGACTTTATTCAATTCTGGTCTGTTAAGAAGACCCAACTTGTACATAATTCCCCGTGCTCAATATTTAACATATGATTCTGAAACTCACACACAAGAAACTACATTCCGTACTCTTTCCAATGGAAGTGGTCCCACTACATTTGGAGTCTGTATGAAAAAGTTATGACTATTGTACCCAGAACACTTGTTTATTGACTAGTTTCAGGACTGGTCCCAAACCCTATATTCCATAGAGTGTATCTCCATAATTATAGCGAATAAAGAGATGAAATTTTTATCAGAGGTACCTTGATATGTCTTATGAATAACATAGTGATTTCACCATATGAATCATTCTAGAAAAAAAAGTTATATAAAAAATGGTAAGATGACCGGAAAATAACATACCTTAGAACACATCACCAAAAGAATTCATCCTCCCTTGAAATCCGGCCTTGTTTTACTTCTTCTTCCCTCTGAAATTCGACTTGTATCAAATGAATGTATAATGATATTTATTTATACCATTTATGTCACTTCCTTTTAACATTAGGGCCGACCTGACACTTTCTTA
>SNQJ01S0168222.1:0-20807 GCA_010110895.2 Picea sitchensis
AAAATACAGTTTTTTTTGTCATAAAACAAGCAAAAGTGTTACCCAGCTTCATGATTTTACCCATAACGATCCTTCTTTGACACAAAAATCCTAACACGATCCAATGGTTATCGGGATTTCATCTATTTTAGGATCTCATGAATCCTTTATCCAATGACTATGATCAGTTCTAGATCAATGGTCTAGATTCACTTCGGCCTTCAGGACTTTGGGTTATTCGCTCCCATTTCTCAATTATCTTGAAGTGAGATTTGATGAATAAACCTCGAGTAAATATTAACATGATCCAACATTTGTTAGGATTTAGGATATTCGTGATCTCATGACTCCTTGATCCAACAATTGTGATCAGTTCTAGATCAATGGTCTAGATTCATTTCGGCCTTCGAGACTTTGGTTTATTTTCTCCCACTTCTCAATTCTCCCCAAGTGATATTCCCTGATTAAACCTCGAGTAACTTGAATTCATCTAACAATCCATATTTGACATGAAAATATTAACAGGATCCAATGGTTGTCAGGATTTCAAATATTCATGACTCTAGGGCTCTGGGGTAGTGGAACCAATGACAACCGTATATCTATTGGAAAGTGACAATCGACATTCAATGTCTATTTCGAAACCGAAACTTGCACGATCATTAACTCCAACCCTTGCATCCAGCAATGGTTCCCGACCATGGATTTTCCCTTACTAAGATCCAACGGTGAGGACTTAATCAGATGTTGGTCCGAAGGTCCTCCTCTGTAACGCCCAGATTTGACAGTCCTGGACTGTCCTAATTGATAATTGATGGATATTGTGTGTCATATCTTCTGAGCCTGCAGTGTGTTCTCTCTTCTGATATTTTGTTTTTATACTTGGATTCCAACTGAACCAATATTGTTGATCTATTGGGAATTCGATCCCTATCGAGTTTCTTTCTTCTAATTTGTTTCATCACTATTTCTCCTGAGATTTTTAATAAATGTTTGTGCATTCATTTATGCACTAATATTTAGTTGCTAACCCTCCTGAGCTCTTAATTTCTTGTACGTTTTTATTCCTTCTGCACATGGATTCTCTGCATGCTACCTCTCCTGAGATTTAGAATCATAGGATCATTGTTGATCCTATCGTGATCAACAATGATCACAAATTGCTTCTGCCACAAGGTGATCTTCCTATGCCCCAAGGTGATCTTCCTATGCCCCAAGGTGATGTTTATTTTCCTCTGATTACTGTACATGTTGGACTCATGTTTCCATCAATGACAACACATAATCAATAATGCCAATAATCTCCCTCTTTTTCATTGAGGGAAACATATCTATAAAACAAAAATGAGTTCATACCTTTGCTCCCTCTATCATTGATATTATTTTCTATCTGATAGAAAATTTGTTTTCTTCTTAATTTTGTTTTACTTCTTCTCTCCCCCTTTGACATCAATGACAAAGAGTGAGGCTCTGACTATTTTTCTCCCCCTGTGAATTTACTAACTTCTTATCTCAGTCCATTGGGATATTTGTCTTCAAATAAGTAGCCTTTTTTATATCAACTTGTAGTGATACCCATTTGTAGTGATCAATTCTTTCAAACCTTAATCTAATTATGTTCTTATTTGATAACCAAGATACTCCCCCTGAGTTTTTACTGCCTTTACTTTGTCAAATAGAACAAGAGTATGAATTTTACTGATCTTTTTGATCTGCTTCTTGTTATTATTTGATATTTCACAAGAATATCAATTGAGGATTGACACCAATTGTTTTAATACCAATTTTGTTATCAATTGATATTTGTTGAATGATACCCCATGAACTTCTCTGCTAATTTTTCTCTTTTCCCTTTTTACAAAAGTGAAAAAAATGATCTTTTCTTTCTCCTTCTGAGGTCATACTCCCCCTAAGGTGATGCTCCTATTTTTCCATTTTCTCCTTCTTGTATTCTACAACTAACCTTACCAATGATTTTTCTTTTGACCACTAATCTTTAGATAGTCAAGATTTTCCATATGTTATTTTCAAAAACTCTTGGAATAATCCTTTGATTTTGTCGAAACAAATTTAAACCTTTTTTTTGTATTTTCTTTCTTTGGCTAACAAATTATGGCATCATCAAAATTTGATATTCTCCCATATTCTTTTATAGGCACTTCCCTTTCTTGAGAGTGATCTATTTCATATTTAATTTCACATTCTCTATTAGGACCTTCACCCCTCATTTTCTTATTATTAATTTCTTCATTTTCAGGTGTAATATCATCTTTCTTGCTTTCTCCTTCATATTTTCTTCTCCATATCTCTCTATGAGATATTATGCTTTTTGGACCTTCTCTTTCTAATTGTGTTTTTGGAGATTTGTCATCTCCTTTCTTCTTCCAAATTTTATTAGGGTTGCTCACTGTGTTGAATGATTTATTTAAGGATTGACTTTTTGAACTCCTATAGCTTTGGGATTTGTGCCCAAACCTATCACAGTTGTAACATCTCATTGTATGACAAAATTTTGTTGTGTGCCCAACAAATTTGCATCTCCAACATCTAATTTAGTTTTTGGATTTTCCTGCATATCCTCTCTCTAGTTTCTTGCAGTGCATTTCTTTATGGCCAAATTTATGACAAGAAAAGAAATAGCCATTGAAGGTGTTTCCATTCTTGAATTTATTTTGTCTTGAGAAATATGTCTTTCGATTTTCTTCTTCATTTTTACTTCTATATCTTCCTTCCTTAACAAAGTTCATGGCTTGTAATTGGTTTGTGATTGCATTGTTTCCTTTTGAGAAGGATGATCCTTTCCCATGTTTATAAATGGTGCTCCACTTGTTATTGTCTTCTTTCTTATTGTATCCAAGACCAGTTATGTCATCAACTAATATTTGACTATTCCAAATCTTAACTAGGATAGCTGAGTTATTCTGAAAATTGACAGTTTTATTTGTCTTTTCATTCATCTTTTTGAGATTGACTATTTCTAATTTCAACATGTGACATAATTCTTCCCTTTTGGATGATTGCATCCTCTGGGCTTCTTCATTTTTCTTTGCCTCCTTGAGTTGAATATTTATATTTTCATTACTGTATTCATTTATCTTCTTAAGGTTGATCATTTCTGATTTCAACTTGTGACATTTCTCTTCCTTTTTAGTGAACTGAATCTTCAGGTCTTCTTCCACTTCCTTAGCATGTTCAATGTGATTATTTAGATTGATCACTATTTATTCTATCTCATCCAAGACTTCTTTTCATTTAATATTTTTGTCACGTGTCTTCAATTCTCTCATATCTTTTGTTAGATTAAAAACTTTAGTTTTCAATATTTTGATTTCTTCCTCCTATTCTAGTTGAATTCTTTTGAGGTTGATGGCTTCTAATTCAAACATTTGGCATGATTATTCCTTTTTAGTTATTTGGATCTTCCAGGCTTCTTCCTTTTTCTTATCTTCTTCAATTTGAGTCATTAGATATGCATTAGTACTTTCATTTATATTTTTGAAGTTGATGATTTCCAATTCCAACATGTGGTAAGAATTTTATTTCCTAGTTAACTGGATCTTTAGGACTTCTTCACTTTCTTTAGTTTCCTCAAATTGATTATTTAGACTATTAACTAATTCTTATGTTTCTTTTAGTACTTATTTTCTTTTGTTATCATGTTTTTTCAATTCCTCTATTTCCTTTATCAAATGATCAACGTCAATCTTCAATCTTTTGATTTATTTTTCTTTGTCTTCTAGCTAAGTTTGAACTCTTTGTTCAAACTCTTCATAGTTAGATTGATCTAGCTGTTGAAGTAGAAACATATCTTTATGTTGAGTTTCTCCAACTCTTCTAGAGTGCACATAGTTATGTACTCAAGATTTTCAATAACTCCATGCCAATTTAATGTGTATGTTTCTTGGTTCCATACGAATCTCTTTTATTGCAACTGTAACATTAGTTTTAAGATTATGTAATTTTCTTTAATGATTACTGAGATACCTCAATTCTTTGATGAGGTTGTCTTCTTCATTTTGAACTAAATCTTTCATTTCATTTTGATTAGAAATATCTTTCTCTATATTTTTGTTCTTCAATTTGATTAGATTATCCTTTTCTTTATCTTGTTCCTTATCTTGATAAAAGAATTCTCTTCTTCAGGTTTTTTTCTTTTATTAAATGAGAATACTCTTTATGCGTCTTATCTTGATAGGATTTATCTTCTTCTTATGATTTATTTTGATAACAATTTTCTAGTTGGAGCCATAATTTTTTAGCAGATTTGTAGTGCCTCTTATTTTCTTTGACTTGGTCTGACTATCCATATTGGATTGCTTTTTTTTTTTAAGGCTAATGGTGTTTCTCCTTACTTCTTGCATTTTTGGTTCTTCTCTTTGAATTAGTTAAGTTCTAGGGATTACTTACTACCAAATCCCAAACTCTAGATCCTCTTGACGTAGGATATCTTTTCATATTTTCCCTCCATGATGAATAATTTGTTCCATCAAATAAAGGAGCTTCATTTTGTGGAGATAACAATTTGTCCACCCATTTCTTAATAATATACCTTTTGATTGTTTAAAAGTGTTGAAGGAACCTTCTTTGATACCTATTGTTGAAATGTACACTTGACACTTTGAGAGTGAGGGTGAATCAGTGTCTAAAACTTTGACAATTTTTACACTTTTCATAAATTAATTGAAGAACATATATTTATTTCAATTTCTCAACCAATGTATAAAGAATAAATATTTTATTTATTTATTTAGCTTGAATGAATACATGGGTCAATCTTCATGCCGGCAGGTATAGAGAGGCAGCTCAACAACACAAGACTGACTTGTAGTTCATAGAGATCAATTGAGAAATGAGGAATCAACGCTCATAGCAAGTCTTAGCTTGTTGATCTCGGATCTAGGCCCAGAGATGTAGGAGTAATCTCGACACTAACGCTTGTAAACAGGCACCAACTGATAGAATGAACCTTCATTCAATCCATTATGTATAAATATATACTAAAACAAATTCAACTACCATATTTTGTTCACCATACTTCTTTGTTTATATAGTCTTCCAATTGGTGTGAACTTTAATGATTGTCTTTTGATAATGAATCATTGCACCCACTTCATTCATTTTCATAATAATAAATTCTATTATTATTAATTTTTTTCAAACACTTCAAATCCTTTGTAAATTGATTCAACATTTTAACTCATCGCTTCATTATTGCATGGCTATGTGCTTCCTTCAAACCATTCTATTCAAATGATCATCGACTCATTAATATCCATTTGTTCTTTATTAGTTATTATTCATATAATTATAGGTGACATGGATTTTCAAATTAGTTAGATTTATTTTCATAAATCAATTTTTTTTAACTTCAGGGTTCCATGTCTCTGCAAATATTTGCAGAAACCGAGTTCTGGAGAGGCACTTCCTTCAAACCATTTACATGTGACCATATTTGCAAAACCATGGGCTTATTAAGTTAAGAAATGTTCCTAGTGCCTCATCGATTATGTGTTCGTAAACCATGACCGAGGGTTGAAATCTAGTCCTCCAGTCTTCGGTCTTTGGGCGATTCTCCCTTAAAATCATCTAATCTCCCGAAGTTTGAACTTCCTAGAGTGGTTACCTCTCATAATGGTTGATCTGATGGTTAGCATGAATCCCAAAACCAAATCAACGGTCTATCTTCAATCCTTACTTATCCTTCCCTTTGCTTAATCCAACATTTGTGACTTAATCAAAGGTTGATATGGATGGTTCTCATTTACTTCGGGACTCAGGACTTCGGAGGTCCGAGTAATCGTTGTTCTAATTTCCATCGGAGTTGGTCAGTTCTGAAGTGGTCAACATGGGATTGATTACGTCATATTTCCACTACATTTTGATCTAATGGTCATGTGATCTGGGGATATTAGATCAATGGTTATGATGACTTGACCTTTTGAAGCTTCGGTGGTTGTTGATTTCCCCAAAGAACAAAGTCATAAGTGACATCAACAAGTTATGTCACTATTGACTTGGAACTAACCGAGTGGTTTCCACATGTCACTTACATTTGTGACTTAGCATGTAACCTAAAGTGCCAACTAGACCTTGACACTTGTCGATGTATAGCGATTGTGCCACATTTCCTTGTTGATGTGATATTGCTAATGTGGACTCGGCGTGGCACATAATGCCTCCTCTTGGTTGTAGGTTCATATGAATCCTTGATCTAATGAATTTGATCAGATATTATATCAACGGTTGAGATTTATTTTGGCCTTTAGGACTTCGGGGTTATTTTATTTCTCCACTTCCCAATTCTCACGAAGTGGGGATTTTGAGAATAAACCTGGAGTATCTTGAATTCATATACTTGATCCTTATTTGGCGTGAAAAGGCTTAAAACGATCCAATGGTTGTTGGGATTTCAACTATTTAGGGATCTCATGAATCCTTGATCCACTTGATTATATGATCATTTTACAGATCAATGGTCTGAATTCATTTCGTGCTAACCTTCAAGAATTTGGGTTATTCACTCCCACTTCCCAATTCTCCCGAAGTGAGATTCCCCAAATAAAACTAAATTAACTTGAATTCATTTATTGGTCCATCTTTGGCGCAAAAATCTTAACACGATCCAACGGTTGTGGGGATTTTGCCTGATATTGAATCTCATTAACTCCTTGATCAACGGCGTGATTAGTTCTAGATCAATGGTGTAATTCATTTCGACCTTCAAGACTTTGGTTTATTCTCTCCCACTTCCCAATTATCCCAAAGTGAGATTCCTCGATTAAACCTCGAGTAACTTGAATTCATCTAACGATCAATCTTTGACGCAAAAATATTAACACGATCCAACGTTTTTCAAGATTTCTACTATTCATGACTCTGTGGCTCTGAGGTAGTGGGCTGATGCCAACCGTAGACCTATTGACAGGTGACGGTCGATGGTTGGTGTCTATTTCATAACTGAAACTTGCACAATCGCTCCAACCCTTGCATCTTCAATGGTTCCTCGTCGTTGATATTCCCTTCTTGAGATCGATGGTCAAGACTTAATAAGATGTTTATCCGAAGGCCCTCCTATGTAACTCCCAGATTTTATGGTCCTAGACTATCTCAAAATGATAATGTATGGCTCGTGAGTCGCTCTTAAATTTTGGGACATATTTGGATTCCAATTGAACCAAGATTGTTGATTTGTTGGGAATTTGATCCCTTTCGTGTTTCTTGCTTCTGATTTGTTTCATTGTAATTTCTCTTGAGATTTTTAATAATTGTTTGTGCATTCATTTTATGCATTGATCTTCAGTCACTAACCCTACCGAGCTCTTAATTCCTTGTACTTCATTATTCCTTTTGTACATGGATTCTCTGCATGTTACCTCTCATTATATTTAAGATATACAGGATCATTGTTGATCCTATGGTGATCAACAATGATCGCCATTGCTTCTTCTAGGAATTGATCTTCCCTCGTGGGTGATCTTCCTTTTCTTTTGATTATCGTACATGTTGGACTCATGTTTCCATAAATGACAACACATAATCAATAATTTCAACACTGTGGATAATAATGATAGATGTATTTGTTTTTGTGTACGTTCTTGTTTTCTTCTTCTAGTTTCTATTCCTTCATTTTTATCCCCAATAATTTGTTCCAATGGATGATTCTTATGATACTAGCATTTAGGTGTCTTAGAAGGTGTCTAGAGATCTTGTTGTTTGTCTTTTGTTTCTTCTTGCTTTCGGTTTCTATTTATTTTCTTTGGTTTCTTCTCCTCCTCCTCCTCATACGCTTCTTCTTTCTTTAGTTCTCCTTCCACTTCTTGTTCTTTTGAATTTTTTCTTTCTTTCCTAGTCTTCAACATTTGTTTCATCGAATTTTATTGATGATTTCCACTATTTTGTTGAGTATTAGGTAATAGCATTTGTATGCCTTTTTTTTTCTTGTGTATTCAACAAGTATTCCTTCATCAACCAAGGAGTCAAATTTTCCAACCTTATTATCTTCTCTTTTATGTAACATTTTCTTCCAAAACTCTAAAGTGATTCACATATGTTGGTCTTCCATTCCATAGTTCCTTATGGAGTCTTATCATTTTTACTTCTAATAATTCCTCTATTCAAGATATGAATGGTTTTATGTACTACTTGTACCAAAAATATGTCCCTCATCTTGGAATCTTTCAACATGGCTCCTATCCATTTCTTATGCAGTTATGTTCTTCTTTCAACGACTCCATTTGTTGAGGTGTTCTAGTTGTTGGTGTCTTTTTATTCCATGTTATTCATAGAAATACCTAAATTATTTTGACGTGAACTCACCTCCATTATCTAATATTAAGCACTTGATTTTCAAATTAGTTTTGTTTTCAACCATCTCTTTGAATATCTCGAAACATTCAAATTCCTTCGACTTTTCTTGAAACACACCCCGATCATTCTTTTGTAATCACCAATAAGAAGCATGAAGTATCATTCACCATTCATCCCTTTTGTTCTCATCGGTCCACATAGATCAATGTGTACAATATCCAATGGTTTAGTTGTAGAGTATTCCTTGGTCTTGAACTCAACTCTTGTTTGTTTTCCATCAACGGCAATGCTTGCACATAGTGTTTGTTGGCACTTTGAAATTTGAGAATTTTTTTCTTTGCTTCCTTGCTACTAATTTTGACAATATTATCCAAAGTGCATATGGCTCATTCTTCTATGCCAAATCAACTTTCATATTCCTTTCCCAAGAAACATATTTCCTCTCGATATCATTTAATATGTATGTTGTTTGGAGTCCTTATTGTTGTCGCCACCAATCTTCTTGATCCGTATTTCTTTATTTCACATTTATTTGGGTTGAATAGAAGTGTCTCCACTGGTCACACATTTGAATTACATAGCGATTATTCTTCATATTTTCAATAGCCCAGGGACATTTTATTCCATGGCGTCTTTGCTTCCAAGATTGATTGTGCATTTTCCTATAATTTGGTTGAGTTATCATTGCCAAATGAAAATTATCCATATTTTTATTTCTTCAATGTTACGAATATGTCCTTATCCCCTGTCACATGTGCTTTGACCAACCACTATCAACATACAAATCACTTTTTCTTCTTTGGGATTTTTAGATAAATACGTTAAATGTTCAGTTCATCTTGCTTCATTTTCCATATCCTTGATGGTTCTTTACATGACTATTGAAATCTTGCTTCGGTTCCCTTGGAGAAAAAATCAAGCTATAATATTTGGTTATGTGTCCAATATTAGTTCATTTCTAGCATTCTACTTCATTATTCAATGATCAAAATTTTATAGTTTTTTTATAAGCTTCATGAGGCTTTTTAAGATGATTTTTCTTAGGATGATAGCCTCCTTAGTTGCTTCTATTCCTAGCATAATCTCTACAATTTATATCCTTGTGCCCAAAATTGTTGCAGAAATAACATAACCCAAGAAATATAGTTTGATACATGAGTGTGGGAGATCTTCTAGGTGGTGCATTTATTTTGTAATATTCTTCTTGAGTCGTCTCCATTATTGGTTGTTGATTTTATGTCCCTCTGATTGGATGGTATTATTTTTGGATGATCTCCATTGCATGACTATTATCCTTTGAAGGCTTTCATTCTTTTGTCTCAATGGGACTTCTGATGACTTATGTAACTCTTTTGTTCTACTTCTTTTCCTGTTGTCATGGAGATAGAACCTTCTCGGTATGAGTTTGCTTGTATCTTATTCCAAACTTTTTCATAGTATGGTCTTTGAATGTTGATGATTTCATCAAATATTTTGGGGTTATTTCCAAACTTATGTTTGTTGTCCTTCTTTTGAAGTTCCTTCCTTAGTGAGACTATTTCCGCTTCTAGGATCTCCTTTATTTTCTCCTTTTCTTTAGCTGGACATTTAGATCGATGATAATATACTCTGTTTCTTAATAATTTTTACTGGGAATTTGAGAATACTCCTTTATATTACTTAGTTCTTTCTTGGTGACTTTTTTTATTCCTTTCTCTTTTTAGATCTATTAAGGCATTGATCAATTCTTCCTCAAGATCCCACTTCTCTTTCATCTTCAAAATATTCCTCATCATATTTAAGGATTTATTATTGGGTTTCCATTACCATAAGAGAACTCTTTCTAATTCACTATCATTTTCATTATCCTAACCCGATGAGGAACTATATTCTCTTGAGTGAAACTTTTCTTGAAGAGTTTTCTTTTATTTATTTTCTTGTCTCTTTTATGATATTTTTTTCTTTCTTGGGAACTTCTTCTTCTTCTTCACTATTCAAATCCCTTGCATAAGGACATTTGGAATAAAAAAAATACCATCACTTTTACCATGGATTAAAGCATTTGAAAGGAATATTATCTTTGTACTTGTCAATTCCTTTCTTCAACCTCCTCCGCAGTTGTCTATTTCTTCATCTTCATCTAAATCATTCTTTCAAATGGAGCTTGACTTTTGACTTTTTCTTGTTCTTTCTTGTCTTCTTGGATTCTTTGAAAGTTGGCTTCCCTTATAGATGGATTATCTTGTTATATTCTCATTTCATAAGAGATAATTATTCCATGTAGATCATGCATGCTCAACTTAGCAAGATCTGCTCTTTCTTCTAAGGGATGAAACCTTAGGATCAAATCTCATTTGGAAGAAACAGTATCTTTTGAAAAATTATCTAACCTTTAATTTCTTCTCAGGTTCTCTAATAGTGTTCATTATTTCATCAACTCACAAAAATAAGTTACAATATATTCATCTTCTTTCATTTTAGATGTTCAAATTGATCTCTATAAGTTTGAAGCTTGTCCCCTTTAACTTTCATCTCCTTTGTAAACATTTTTGAAGTTTGTCCCAAATTTCCTTTATAGATTTGCAATGCATAACATAGAACATATATTGAATCAACCCAGACACTTAGAATAACATTCATAGCCTTTGAACTGTTTTCATAGAGTCTTTTTCCAGCGACATCTGTTGGGGGAGAAGAAAGTGTCTTTTATCCATTTGTTTATTATTTGGGTTAGTTGTCATTGATGTCAACCATGAAGAAGAAATACAGTAGTGAATTCGATAGCACAAAGGTTTGGAGTATGGACCCAAGTTTGTTTGATGTACAAAGGTTTGGGTAATGGACCCAAGTTTGTTTGATGTACAATGGTATGAATTTTAATACATTTGAAGGTAAGTATATTCTATATTGATATTACATGTCATGCCATTTCTGGTGGTATGTGGAACGTCGCATAACTCCTCACGATTAGAGAGTTATGGCCATCTGAAGTTGGAGAGCCCTCATGGGTCATCTATAAGCCCTAAAAGGTCAAAGTAGTCAAAGTGGTTTCAAAGAAGAAATTATTTAAATAATAAAGTGAAGTGATGAGTGTACTATAAGTCAAATTGGATACAAAAGAAATTTTTTAAATAATAAAGTTAATGAAGAAATTACTAAGTGGACAAGTGGTTAGAAGTGGGTTAGCCCTAAAATAAGGAAAGCAGTTTAAGATATTTTAGAAGGTAAATAATAAAGTGAAGTGATGAGTGTACTATAAGTCAAAGTGGCTACAAAATAAATTATTTAAATAATAAATTTAATAGATAAATCACTAAGTGGACAAGTGGTTAGAAGTGGGTTAACCCTAAAATAAGGAAAGTGGGTTAAGATGGTTAAAAGGTAACCCTTTGAGGAAGCTACATGAAAGTATAAATAAGAGGCAAGGATCTCTCATTTTAGTCACACTTGAGCATATTGAATATCTACAAGTGACTAAGGTAACCAAAGGATATCTAAGAAGATTTTCAGAGGGAAAGTGAAGTAAATAAGGTCGAAATTCAAGGGACGATAAATTCTTTTGATGATGCTTTCTAAGGTATGTTATTTACAGGTCATCTCACCATTTTCTCAATAATTTGTTTTCTAAAATGATTCAGACCGTGAAATTGGGAGTTCATTGAGGAAACATATCCAAGTAACTGTGATAAAAATTTCATCTTGTGGTTCGTTGTATTTTTGGAGTTACACTCTATGGAAAATAGGGTTTGTGGCTAGTCCTGAAACTAGTCTAAAACATGTGTTTTGGGTAAAATCGTCATAAATTATTCATAACAGATCCAAATTCAGTACGAACAAATCTATTGGTTAGAGTATCATCTGTAGTATTATTTCTACCATTTTCATATCCATATCATGCAGGGAACACTCTACAAGTTCTCTCTCTAGAATAAGCCATAATTCAACAAGGTATTCCATTTTTGCTATAACTCATTTTATGAGAGGTTCCAAATAGAGAAACCTGGAGGAATTGCATAAAAGACACTAAAGAAATTATTTTACTATTTTCATATCTTTATTCATTACAAGTACATAGTTATGATTATTTCAATTTAGGGTTGTTGACTAATCCAAAATTAGTCATGTGAGACTAAAGTAAAGTTTGATGAAAATACTAGTCTCTTATTGTTAAAGTTAAGGAAAGATTGCAGGTATGTAATCATATACACCAAGTCTATTACAGAGTTACAAATCAGATTTGGATGATGAAATTTATGAGGTCTTTTGGTTGAGGTACATGTTGCGTACATGGTTGAGACAAGTAGTTGATGAGTTGGTACATACATGAGGTGTATAGTTGATGATGTTGGTACATCTTGATGAGTCATAGTTTATATGTATTTGATGCATGATTGGTATATATTTGGTGCATGGTTGATGCAGTTGTTGATGGTATAGGTTGAGGTACAGGTTGGTGCATGGTTGATGCACTTGTTTATGGTACAGGTTGATTACAGGTTGTTTGGACAGGTTATTGTGATAGGCTATTTGTACAGGTTTGATGCATGGTTGATGCATTTGTTTATGGTACAGGTTGAGGTACAAGTTGATGTATGGTACATGTTGGAACATGTTATTGGTACATGTTGTTATAGGTTTACAACAATATATCTCATAGTGATAGTGTGACAATGGTTCCATCATTATACTTATGTGTTAGGGTGGTTGGATAGGGAAATGATAGGTGGTTTTATCCACTTTTTAGTTGTAGTCGGAGAATATAGGGGGTTGTAGCCTCCTTCTGGTTGTATCGAAAGAATTGGGGAGTCATAGATTCCCTTAGGTTGTAGCCTGAGAAACTAGGAGGTTGTAGCCTCCTTCTAGTTGTATCCATAGAATTGGGGAGTTGGAGCTTTATTTAGGTTGTATCCTAAGAAAATAGGGGTTTGGAGCCTCCTTCTAGTTGCAGCTGGAAAACAAAGGAAGTTGGTGCTTCCAATGAATGTAATTCTTAAAGACATATAAGAAAAAGAATTTTGTGGTTTTCTCCCGCTTTGGGTTTCCACGTAAAAACACTAGTGTACTATGTATGTGTATGATTTATCATTTGTTCATTGTTTATTTACACTGCAACTATTGGATGATAATACTACATTGATATAACACTTTCATTTTGTCGTTAAAAAGGATTATTTCTCTATTAATGATTCACCCCCCCTCTCAGTAATCCAACACCATTTACTCCTGCTTGACAGACATCAAATCCCTGTGTTTGCAAAACAATTCTCATCCTTCTTCTCTAGAAAGAATATTTTTTACCATCAAACACCGACGTTCCATTCCTAGTGAAATCCATGATCTACCTTCCAGTGGTTAGATTGTTCCTAAAGGACCTACTCTGATACCAATTATTGTTATATCCAGGGATACTGAGAGGGGGTGGGGGGTGAATCAATATAAACAATTTCTTATGTTTTCTACTTATAATTCCATTCAAGATATTGTTACATTCAAGATATCATATATTGAAAAAAACAGCCTTATATACACATTTCACAAGGATTTTACATGTAAACCCAAATGGAAGAAAACCACAGAATGATTTTTAATATATCAGAAGATTGCATCTAGCAGAAGCACCAAATTCGAAGATTCTCCAGCACCAACTGGAAGGAGGCAACAACCCCCTAAATTTTCTAGCACCAACTAGAAGGAGGCACCAACCCCCATGTGATCAACACCAACTCACACTTCTCAGACACCAACCTGCAAATTGAATACACCAATCATCCTGAGCACCACCCAACCACCCTTATTTCAAAATTTATTCTCAAAAAAATATTTACAATAGATTACTAGTATACACCTTTAATCAAATCATGCTTTGATGGATTTTTCAAGGTAAATCCTTGCCTTGATAGATGTAAGAAATAAACTTTATCACCCTTGATCAATACTCTTCATGTGTTGTATTACATCAAAATGGTCGTGGTCACTATATCATCCTCATATTCATTGATATCATGTCTTCAATTTGCTCTCTTATTGAGTTATATTTTGATTTGAAATAATCCTTCAATAAATTCCCAATATCACTTCAATGGTATTTACTCAACATAATTGAAGCTTCATTAGAGATTCTCTAAAACTGGTTATAATAAACCTCTGAAACTTGTGCTCGAGACTGTTCTCAGATTTGGCCTTTTTTCTTTTGTAATCTGTAGTTAGAACAGGCTTGAACTACACTAGAATACCCTCAAAACTTGCACTGGAAACTTGCACAAAGATTGTCGTAAACACTCCTCAAACTTTCCTTAAGTCTAGTTTTAAAATTTCTTTAGAATAGGCCTTAGAAAAGATTTGACGTACCTCAGAAAATGGTCTCAGAACAAACTTGACTTGCTTTAGAAATTGGTCTTAGATCTGGTCGTATATATTCCTCATAATAGGCCTAAAAAAAGGCTTAAATTTCCTTAGAAATAGGCCTCGATGTAGATATGGAACATGCTTAAAAATTTCATAAAAAACTAATTAGAAAATCACCTTATACACATGAAATCTGCCTTAGATATTCGTTTCCTCGTAACAAGCTTCAAGATCGAACTTACTGCCTCAAAAATTTGCCTTTGATCTCCTTGTTTACCTCATATAGAAATCACTTAAGTTCATATTGCAAATTATCTCCTAGGTGCCTTATTTATACTATATATGACACCCTCCTTTTAGGGCCGGCTTGACCCAAATAAAATTCTATTTTATTTTTAATGATTATTCCAAATGGGGACGATTTTAGGCAATGTCGCAAATTCACATGATCTTCTTTGATAGGGCATATCTCCTCAACTGTGAGGAACCACATGATGTGCTTCCTGTTGATATTATGGTATTTGTGGGAGGTATTAACCTCCACATGTAACCTTGACAAGAATAGAATATTTCGTGATGCAGGAGCATCTCCCACATCAAGCGAGCTAGTGCGGAGAAAATTGGACAGTTGGACAAGCGCCAACACAAATTTTGAAAACACCTTGAAGTTGCTGCGCAATCTTAAATGAAGTCATTAAGAAGAGGTGCACTTGTAAAATGTAAACGGACCTTGAGCCTTTATCTCTCATCCTTAGTAGATAGAAGGCATTTAAAGAAGTTAATGCAAGTAGGTAGAATTCAATTCTAGATTAGACAGTTTTAGAGCGCAAGAGGGAAATGGGATATAGACACCCTCATTGTGTATTGTAACATTATGAAGCATTGGAGCAAGAGCATGCAGAGAGCTGTGTAAGAACACCCATGTACAAATATTTGGATTAATAGAAAGAGGTTTATTCAAATTCATGGTTTTGTGTTGTTCTCTGTGTATTGATGCTGAATGATATGCTCATGAATGTTTTCTTCCTGTTATACATTTTCTTTATGTGCTGTGTATATGATTTCATGTTTGAATGGAAGTCTGAGAGGAAGAAGGAATGAGTTTCAATTGTTTCTCTATTTGAGCCAGAGAATTCCTACAAGGAGTGCAGTCGAAGTTGTCCGCAAGGAGTGCGTTGACGAAGGTTCAGATAGGGATAACTTTTGTTCTCATTCACATAGAAGTGCAGTTGGGCACAAAAGTTGTGCAAGGAGTGCACAGGCCGGGTAAAAGTATTAGGGTTGTGAACCTGAGTGAAGCAAGAGTTGAAGGATTGTTGTTGTAGGTGTGCGCAAGTCAAGGATTTTCAACACTCGGAAGTGGTTGAAGATTTTCCACAAGGAGTGCGTGCAAAGGTTTTCTCTTAAAGGCACTGAGTCATGGAAAAGACAAAGGGAAGAAAATTTTCAAAGGAGTCGAAGGGAGGAAAGGTTAAGTGATTTGAAGTTTTAAGAAGGTATTGCAAGTTTTCATGCAGGTGGACAAGTTGGCGGAGGAACACTTAGTTCATTTGCAGAAAGCATCAAGGAAGAAAATAGACGGTCAGAATTCTCCGAGAAGAATTTGCGACATCCCGTGAGCCGTTAGATCTCGCAGAGGAGCAGGGGAGATACAATGAGTATTCCCGAGGGTTTAAGCTTAGGACAGATAGAGTCGTTGATCCAAGCCAGCCAGGGCCGTTGGATTACTCGTGGAATCGCCTATCGGGATTTCGTGAGAGAAGAGTCGAAGATTTGGTAGAAAGGATCGCGAAATCACGATACGCGATATCCCGACAGTCAAAGGACAGTGTGGGGACATAGGAATCGGTGAGTGGATAGGTGGCACGAGTTTTGGAATTTCGCAGGGTGAAGTGTCGAACACATTGCATCAGGATTTGCGATACCGCAAAATCTGAAATGTTGATGGAGTGAAGGCATTGAAAAGTCAACTCACGAGTATATCGGATTTTCGGCATATCGGGACTCGGGAGTCGGAGAACCAAGTTTCTCGACATCGCGAGTGTCGAGATCACGATAGAAGAAATCCCGAAAAGGAAAAGGAAAAGGGTCAGTGTTGACTTGTATCGGGTTTCGAGGATTTGAGGGTCCAATGCTTGACCACTGACCTCGCAAAGTAGCAAAGTCTGATCTCCCGATAAGTAAAGAGAGGGGATCACGTGAAGAGTTATGTGGGTGCAGATTTCCCGATAGGGAAATAGAGGAATGTTAAAGTTCTTCGGGCCATGGTAAAGGAAAGATCCTGTGAGTGGACGTGCTTGTGGGCGCGTGCTACGTCAAGTGGTATCAGAGAACATAAAGGTTCTTTGCTTTCTGTAGTAGAGAAGGAAGAGAATGCACCATGCCGCCAAGGAGAGATAGACAATCACCCGATCTAGAGGATAGGGAAATGCCGAGGAGAAGAGGCAGGCAGATGACAGATCCAGTCATGGAGAGACAAATGTGTGATCTACGAGCTAGACTCGAAGACATGGAGATAGCACAAAAGCGCACAGCCAGTGAAGGGGATCTGAGTGATTCCGAAAGCGAGATTGAGGTTGAACGTGAAGAAGAAGTTGTAGCTAAAGATGCATCAAACGAGCATTTGATCAGAGCTATTTCCAGGATGGGTGCAAGAGAAAAGATGGACATTCCAGTTTACGAGGGAAACTTGGATGCAGAAGAGCTTCTAGATTGGATTAGAGCTCTGGATACTTACTTCGACTATGAAGATGTTGAAGAGGACAAGAAAGTCAAGCATGTTGTCATGAGATTGAAGGGACTTGCAACATTGTGGTTGGATGAACTACAAGTTGATAGACACTACAAAGGCAAGCAGAATATCAAGAGTTTGGATAGAATGATCGCGAAGCTGAAGGCGAAATTCATCCCCAGGGACTATCAAATTACTCTATTCAGGAGGATGCAGAACCTGAGACAGAAGTTGATGATAGTAAAAGAATACACTGAGGAATTCTATAAGCTGAACATCAGGGTAGGTCATTAGGAGAGCGATGATTAAAAAGTTACCAGATATATGAACGGCCTGAGATATGATATCCAGGACAAAATGAGCATGGTAACCATCCATATGGTGGAAGATGCTATTCAAATGGCTCTGAAAGAAGAAGAGAAGCTGAGCCGAAAGCAGGGTCAGAGAGGCCGAGGCAGAAGTCATCCCAGAGGAACATCAGTTGCCCGGGACAAATATTAGAAGCCCAGGGAAGACTGGAAGAAACCTCAGACTCGGACAGAGAGAGGTGGAAGTTCACAGCGGGGACAACATACTGAGTAGAGAGGATATTATGCTGACAACAATACTTTTCCTCGTACTAGAGGTAGAGGAAGAGGAAGAGGTGGAGTAATCACATGCTTCACATGTGGAAAGAATGGGCACAAGTCTTACGAGTGTCCAGATAAAAATAAGGACATTGGAGAAGCTCACATCGCCGAAGCACAGAGGCGGGATGTTGAGTCTAAAGACGTTGAAGGCGGAAGATCGCTCATGATGCGAAAAGTCCTTTTGACACCCGAGAAGGAGGTGGAGAGTTCAGTCCAAAGGACCAGACTTTTCAGGACTGCTTGTAAGACCAAGGACAGGGTATGCAAGTTCATCGTAGACAGTGGTAGCATGGATAATCTCATTTCTACAGAGATGGTAGAGAAGATGGAGTTGGAGACGATTGATCATCCCAGCCCATACAGAGTTTCGTGGCTACAAAAAGGACATCAAGTAACTGTTACTAAACAATGTTTAGTTGAATTCAAGATAGGAGGATATAATGATAAGATATTGTGTGATGTCATTCCTATGGATGTTTGTCATCTATTGTTGGGTAGACCTTGGCAATATGATAAGAATGTGATTCATGATGGGAGAATGAACACATACACCCTGGAGAAGAATGGGAGGACACACATGTTGCTTCCAATAAAGGATAAAGAGGTGAAGCTGGAAGTAAGTAACATTGTACTTCTCATGAGTGGGAAGGAACTCCTTAATGAGGTTAAGAAGAAGGAGGATCCACAGTTCTTTGTGGTCAGGAAGCCGAGGATTGTTTTGACTAGCACAAGAGTGGATGATTTACCCGAAGAAATTCAAGAACTGCTGGAAGAGTTCGCTGATATAGTAGTGGACGAATTACCTCGTTCGTTTCCATCGATCAGAAGTGTGAGTAATCATATTGATCTCATACCAGGAGCCAATTTTCCAAATAAAGCCGTGTATAGATTGACGCTGCAAGAGAATGAAGAGGTTAAGAGGCAAGTCCAGGATTTATTGGACAAAGGTTTGGTCAGGGAAAGCTTGAGTCCATGTGTTGTTCCAACAGTACTCAGTCCGAAGAAAGACGGAGGCTGGAGGATATGTACTGACTCGAGGGCGATTAACAAGATAACCATTAGGTACAGATTTCCATTGCCGAGGATGGATGATCTGATGGATTTCTTGAGTGGAGCAAAGTACTTTTCAAAGATTGATTTGAAAAGCGGTTATCACCAGATCCGCATGAGAGAAGGTAACGAGTGGAAGACAGCATTCAAAACCAATGAAGGGTTGTATGAATGGCTTGTTATGCCGTTTGTCTTAACAAATTCGCCGAGTACCTTCATGAGGTTGATGAACGAAGTCATGAGGGAGTTCATCGGGAAATTTGTCATTGTGTATTTGGATGACATACTAGTTTATAGTAAGACAGTGGCAGAGCATCTGAAGCATTTGGCTACAGTGATGCAGAAATTGTAGCAGGAGAAGCTGTTGATAAACATAAATAATTCCTCATTCATGAAGACAGAGCTCATTTACTTGGGATTTGTTATTTCAGCAAATGAGTTGAGGATGGATCCAGATAAGGTGGAGGTAATCAAGAATTGGCCATCACCAAAGAATATTTTTGAGGTGAGAAGTTTTCACGGATTAGCTAGTTTCTACCAAAAGTTCATCAGGAATTTCAGTGGAATTAGCGCAGCAATGATGGATACAGTGAAGAAAAGGCACAAATCTTTTCACTGGAAAGAAGAAGCTGAGAAAAGTTTCGATCTGTTGAAGAGGAAGATTACGGAACAACCAGTTTTGGTGTTGCTGGATTTCCAGAAGACATTTCAGGTGAAATGCGATGCAAGTGGATTTGCAATTGGGGCAGTCTTGAGTCAAGAAGGTAGGCTGATCGCATATTTCAGAGAGAAGTTGAATGAAGCGAAATTGAAGTAATCCACGTATGATAAGGAGTTCTATGCTATTATCCAGGCATTGAAGAAATGGAGGCATTACTTGATCCCGAAAGAGTTTCTATTGTACAGTGACAATCATGCACTGCATTTTGTGACTCAACAGGAGAAGTTGAATAAGAAACATGTCAAATGGGTTGAGTATATGCAAAATTTCACTTTTGTGATCAAACATATTTCTGGTACTGCTAACAAAGTTGTTGATGCTTTGAGCGGGAAGTGTTTTCTATTGCAGGAGTTCAAGTTCAAAACGTTAGGTTTTGATGATCTCAGGGACATGTACGCAGATGATCTAGATTTTAAGGAAGCGTATGAAGCAACTGAGAATCCAATTCTTAGAGACAAAAGCCCATGGATAGAATACACGATCCAGGAAGGATTACTGTTTAAGGGTAATCAACTGTGTATTCCGAAATGCTCCATGAGGGAGAACTTGTTAAAGGAGAAACATAGTGGAGGATTGGCAGGACACTTTGGTCACGACAAGACGGTCGCAAAGTTGAACGAGTCATATTTTTGGTCGAGAATGTGAGCAGATGTCAAGATATTTGTGGAAAAATGTAGAATTTGCCAGCATTCAAAGGGGAAGAGACAGAATGCAGGGTTCTATCAACCATTTCCCATACCAG
Source organism: Picea sitchensis (assembly GCA_010110895.2). Classification (NCBI taxonomy): domain Eukaryota; kingdom Viridiplantae; phylum Streptophyta; class Pinopsida; order Pinales; family Pinaceae; genus Picea; species Picea sitchensis. The sequence continues at coordinate 20,484 of SNQJ01S0168222.1, forward strand.
AGAGGTTGTGGGATGAAATTAGCATGGATTTTGTATTGGGGTTGCCAATAACACAAAGAGGTGTTGATTCAATCTTTGTGGTAGTGGATAGATTTTCCAAGATGGAACACTTCATCCCATGTCAGAAAACAAGTGACGTAACTCACATTGCGAACCTATTTTTCAAAGAGGTCATTTGAATTCATGGGTTGCCGAAGAGTATAGTTTCGGATCGAGATACAAAGTTCATAGGGCATTTTTGGAGGACCTTATGGAAGAAGCTGAGAACTAACTTGTCATTTAGTTCAGCTTATCATCTGCAGATGGATGGGCAGACTGAAGTGG
>SNQJ01S0168222.1:20817-40747 GCA_010110895.2 Picea sitchensis
CTTTTTACTTAAAAGTAAAATCTAAAAATACCCTTTTGACGAGAACATTTTAAAAATTATGAATATAATTTTTCCATAATTTTCCATTGTGTATTTTTAGAGATACATTTTTTTCATTTCACCGAATCATAATCTCACCTAAAAATATTATGTAGTGATTTTTTTATAAAATTAAATAAAATTAGATAAAAACAATGAAAATGAAAACAAATTATACCCAATGAAAGTAGATTCAATTTTAAAAATGTTGGTATCAATTCTCAAACTAAATTCTGAGTATTTGTAGGAGTCCGCTACCTCCAAAGATGAAGTAAGATGGAGAGAATTTGCAGTTTCCTGCAAACAGTCCCATTTTCAAGTTTTTGGCCGAAATATTCTTTCGGCCGAAACCTAGTTTTTAACGGAATCCGTTAAAAATAAACGTTTCGGCCGAAATATTCTTACCGCAGGAAAATAATTCATTCAAAAAACATTGTACACGAATTTTGACGGCACCGTTAAATTTGACGTGAAAATTTTCGGCCGAAAGTAACATTTGTTCGGCCGAAAAATTGCCGCTAGAAATTTTGGAGACCTGATTGTCACGAAAGTGTTACCCAGCTTCATGATTTTACCCTTATATGAATTCAAGATAATCGAAGTTTATTCAGGGAATATCACTTTGGGAGAATTGGGAAGTTGAAAAATGAATAACCCAAAGTCCTAAAGGTCAAAATAAATATGGACCGTTGATCTAAGAATTGATCACAGTCGTTGGATCAAGGATTCATATGAAACTATGACCAGGAGGAGGACATGTTCCACATCAGGAGATCCACATCATCAAGACCACGTCAGTAAGAAAACATGGTGCAATTAGATGGTGACTAGTGTCAAGGTCTAGTTGGCACTTTAGGTTACGTAATTCATGAATCTAGGTGACATGTGGCAGCCACTCGACCAATGCCAAGTCAGTTGTGACGTTAGAAAATTAAGTCACTCCAGGAGTTTGTCCTTCGGGGATAACCAACAACTACTCGAAGTGCCAAAGGATGAATTCAATGCTAACCATTGAGCTAATATCCTCTGGATTCTCACATGACCGTTAGATCAAAACATACTGGAAAGATGATGTAATCACTCCCATGTTGACCACTTCGGTGTTGACCAACTCTGGTGGAAATTGGAACAACAATTACCAGGACCTCCGAACCCCCAAAGTCCCGAAGTATCGAAGTAAATAGTGGTCATCCATCTCAACCTTTGATTAAGTCACAACCATTGTATTAAGCAGTGGAAGGATAAGTAAGGATTGATGCTAGACCATTTATTTGGTTCCAAGATTCATGCTAGCCATTGGATCAATCCTTGTGAGAGATAACCACTTCAGGAAGTTGAAACTCCAGAAGATTAGATGAGAGAGAAATCTCCCGAAGGCCAAAGTACTAGAGGACTAGGTTCTAGCCCTCGGTCATGGGTTATGAACACATAAGAGATGAGGCACTGGGAACATTTCTTAACTTAATAAGCCCGTGGTTTTTGTTCATATGGTCACATGTAAATGGTTTGAAGGAAGCACCTTTATAGAATTCGATTTTAGTTAAAAACAAATCGATCCATATCAGTGATCAATTTATGAAAAGAACTCTAACTAATTCAAAAATCCATGTCACGATATTATTTGAATAATAATGAAGGAAGCACAAATGGATATTAATGATCCCACAGTCATTTGAAAATAATGGTTTGAATAAAGCTCTTGTTTGCAATACTTAGTGATGGGTTAAAATGATGAATCAATTTACAAAGGATTTGAAGTGTTTGAACAAACAATTAATAATAATAGTAATAATAATAATAGTAGAAGTTATTATTATTAAAATTAATGAAAGGTTGCAACGATTCATTATCAAAAGAAACAATCATTAAGGTTCCCACCAATTGGAAGACTATATAAACAAAGAAGTATGGTGAACAAAAAATGGTAGTTGAATTTGTGGAAGTATATATATTTATATATAATGGATTGAATGAAGGTTCATTCTATCAGGTTGGTATCTATTTACAAGTTGGGTCTTGTATGAGGATTGGATTCCTCACATCTGAGTTGGATCTTAGATCAACAAGCTAAGACTTGTTATGAGGGTTGGATTCCTAATTTCTCAGTTGGATCTGAGAACTACAAGATGGGTCTTGTAAAAGAGAGTCGGGTCTCTCATAATTGTTTGAAGATGAAGATTTATCTTATGTATTCATTCAAGTTAAATAAATAAATAAAATATTTATTCTTTTATATACTGGTTGAGAAATTGAAATAAATATATGTTGTTCAATTAATTTATGAAAATTGGAAAAAATTTCAAAGTTTTGTGACACTGATTCACCAATAAATAAATAAAATATTTATTCTTTTATATAATCGGTTGAGAAATTGAAATAAATATATGTTGTTCAATTAATTTATGAAAATTGAAAAATTTCAAAGTTTTGTGACAATCGATTCACTCTCCCTTAGTGTCAAGTGTACATTTGAACACACAGTTGAACCACACAACTTTGAGGAAGCAAATTGTTATGTTGGTTTTGTCACTTGGGTGAGAAAAACAACAACAATTGCATGTCTAGATGAGCCTGCTAGATAAGACAGAAGTTAGTGAGTGGTTTAGATAAGCCAAACACATATAAAAACAAAGAAATAAAACTAAAACAATGAAGAAATAAATGTTAGAAATCTTTAGAAACTTAGAACCATGAAAAACAAACAATGACCAACATAATGCAACCAATGGATCAATAGATTAGTAGGAAAAACACCTTAGAGAAATTCAGGGACTTATGAGTCCCCTCTTCCTCCTTGGGAGGGCTCTCGAGTTCCCTAATTGAGAGATCTTCTCTTTAAAATGTGTTGGAACATGCCTAATTTTGAGTTTTGAACTTTATATTTTACCTCTTGGAAATAAAAAAATTTACCCAAAAAGAAAAAAACTTAGAGATTTGCCTTTTGATTTTAAATCAAATCGATCGCTTGTTACTTAGCAATAAGGCACTTACAATATCTATCGTCAATGAGTTTCCTTGATTTGATTTAACGGTCCTAATAATCTCTGAGGTTTTGGAGCCACCTGAGTTTTAAAGGAAAGCCTACAACGATCGCTTCGTAGCTCCACGCTTTGGGTATTCCAGCGAACTCAAACAACGAAAACCCTGAAAATCCAAAACCTGAAGATAACCGCTCATGAATTTTCCTAAAAGAACTCATGAAGACGAGTCATAAAAAATGTGTCCTTTAAAAATATTTCCTCGAGTTGACATGTGGCACTTATTTTTGATATATAATTCATATGATTCACACGTTTTCAAGTGACACATGGCGCCTCTCTTTTCTTGACACATCATCAAAATGATGTCACCCCTGCCATGTCACTCCGAGAGATTTCTCTTTGGGAGTTTTTGTTTTCACAATCCCCGTATTATCAAAGCGTCAAAGTAAAGTGATTACAAAAAATAAAAAGGGTTTTCGAGTTAATAAAACAGTTAGCGGCTTTAACGAGTCATGATTAAGAGTTGATTAATCACTTCGCAGTTTTGGATTTCAGAATGTTTCCCTTGTGTTACATTCAAAACCTCTGAAGTCTGAACTTACGAAATAAATAAAATGCATACAAATTTTAAACATGATTACTTAAGACTTAAGAGTAATTACCTAGAAATTAATTACTTCATAGTTTCGGATTTTGAGAGACTTTTTTTGTGCTACATTCAAAACTTTTGAAGTCCAAAATTCTGAAACACTTGAAGTTAATACAACATTTTAAACATGATTAATTAAGACCTAAAAGTGATTATTCATAGATTAACTCCTCCATGAATTTAGAATTCGGGAGATTTCCACCCTGTCACATCCAAAACTCTCGAACGTGAACCGTCGAAGCATTGATGGAATTTATGATCGATTAAGGATAATGATTTCAAATAAGGATTGTGAATCGCCAAGTAATGAATTCCATYAAGGTTAATAAATTCTTCGTCGGCAAGGCTATATAAAGATCAATAAACTTTTTTGAACAAAAGAACTTCAAATTTCAAAGTCATTTTTACCATTTGCAATTAGCAATTTTTATCCTGTAACAGGTAAGCTAATTTTGTTTCCTCAAGGATTATGGAACCACGAAATATTGCAAATACTATTGATGCATTGGGTGATGATTCAAATCGGAACGCAGACATTCTGTCAGACACAACTCCGCGAGTCGCGAATGCGATTAAAATTTCAACACAAGTCTTTGATGCCTTAGAGCATGAGATCATCAACTTCCTAGATGAATCTGTCGAAGAAGACAATGATTCCTATATAGCTAAGCTTAGGCATGTAGCACAGTCAGAGCTGCATAATATTGTTGCTTGACCAAGAATCATGCCCTATAACGATATGATAAGTTGGGCTTTGGAACATGTCGACATCCATACCAGGAGCATCATCAACCATCGACATGTTGTCATTAGATCTTTCTGACCAGAACACCTACAAGTAATGTACAAAATTTCCCCTGCTCCTAAATACACTTACAATGTCACATTCCTTCTAGAGTTTTAGATAAAGGAATGCACCCAATACACCAAAAACAATCATGATATATTCAAAACATGGTGGGGAAATCCAGAGAAGTTCAGAGCTCATGCTCATGGTATGTATGCCACGACGTCTTTGGACGCTCATATGTTGTATGTATCCATGATGCTATGTCGCTTATTTGGGAAGAATAACCCTACACATTTCTTGGTTGAGTGGGTAGCCATTATGAACGAGGTAGTTGAGGGCTATAATTTCAATTGGTCCAAAATGATCTCAGATAAATTGGCCAAGGAAATCACTGATTATAAATCAATAAAATTAAAAGGGAAGCCTTCCCCTTTTTACACATCGACATATGTTATGGATTCCATTTGTTTCCTGACCCCTTTTCCCCTGATGAATTGGAGTTGGACCCCAACCAGTTCTGAACCTATTCATTTTTATCACTCCAAGTTATGGGATGAGAAAGCCAAGGATTTATTTTATGAAATCTATCACAATGTCGTAGTGTCTGTTCACATAGCCACTTATGGTCACCCACGTCCCTAGATTTCAAAAAGGATTATGGGGAACCTAGTTAAGCTTGCAAATTGGTTCATTGAGGAGAATTTATCCTATATCAAAGTTGTTGGTTGTCTAGTTCCTCCTCATGCCCTCCCCCAGTTTTTACCCGACAGGATGGTATGCAGAGAAGTGGTGTACCAGACAGTGGAAGGATGTATCAACAAAGAGTTAAAATACGCATAGAAAAAGGTCTGGCCAACTTTCTCCATTCATGTTGGCATGTTTACATTGTTAGGTTTTGGTCACTCTAAAGTTGAGGTCGCAACCTTGGAGGATTTCAAATTAGTTGACATCAAGTTCAATAAGAATGATCCACATAAGATAGTGGAAAACCATTTGGCTCAATTACATACATGAGAATTCCCCTTTTGAAGAAATGTTCAGGGGAGATAGATCTTATGAGGAAGTCGGGAGCAGATTCCAAACCCTGCCTGATCCAGATTAATTTTCAACATGAAATGAGTGCAGAGATATAATAAATAAATGCACAGAGATATCGCGGATATCCAATAATATAATAGAAATGTATCAGAGATGCAACCATAAACACGGATATACAGTAATACATGATTTCTATTAATGAAAGAAATGTACATAGATTGTAAAAATATAGAGTGAAAGACTCGATAGAATTGTGGCAGCTTATCTCTGAGAAGAGATGTGACAGCTACTCGCATTCGCAAGAAGATGGTTACAAAGAGGCTTTGAAGGAATTTTTACAATAAACAGGAATTTCAAAAACCCAAGAAATCCAAAAACCTAACCCTAGGAGATGAAGCACCCAAAGTCACGTGGGCCCCATTTGGGTAAGTTAGTACATCAACTTCTCGGGGTCATAACTTTTGCATACAATCTTCGTTTTAGGCACACGATAGCCCGTTGGAAAGGTATCTTCGAGGATATTCATTTTGGGGGATAAATCATGCTTTAGGATATCATTGAGAAGCTCGATCCCAAAAAACCTTCATTTAGGCCCTCAAAATGGCCCTGGAAATTAAAACTGCTAAAAATAGTAAATTACCAAAAATGCCAGAAAAATGTTTAGAGTGAGTTGGAAAAGGTGAGTGGCCACCGATATCCACCTAGATCACTACCCCCGGACCAACAAGTTGGTTTCATCAGATTTCAAAAACATAGGCGAAATAGTTTACGCAAGATATTACAAGGAGATTTAAATCTCACGCCTCCTTCACAGGAAGCCAGACCTATAGGATATGAGCCAAGTTCCTCTACTAAGCACAAAGCTGAGGAAGTCCTGAAAGGCCCAAAAGTGTTATTTCATGAGATAAGAGTGTCACTAGATGGACTGAAGGATCCACAAGTAATGGCTTAGTTCAAAGCCTTCATGAATCCAGGACAAGTTGTCCCTCATTCAACACCAACTATTCCTGCTGGCACCCCAAAAACAACAGGACAAGAACCTTCCATCGAAATTGGTTTTCCTATCACATCATTAACCCCTTTGTAGAAAATCTTTGAAAATCCTAGTTGTTGTCCCTTGACCAAGTTTTGGAGAACCTTGGTCATGTTTGACCATTTTTGGGACTTTGACAGGTTGGTCGAAGACGGAGCACAAGGCGAAGCGGAGATAGTGGGATCTTGCCACCTTTTGCAAGCTTTTTGGCAAGGTGTGCGCAGATCTCTTATCCTATGCGGAATTGGTATTGTGGTTCTATGCTCGTGAGAAGATTGAAAGAAGATAATAAATAAGAAGAAGAGTTGGTGGATGTATCCCCACACTGGGGTGAACCACGTATATCCCATGTTATGGTTGCTTTGTGTGATTGATGTGATTTATGCTTAATGTTGTCATATTTATGTATGTTAGATGCATCTGATATAGTAGCTTAGTGCCTAGTGATGTGAATGAATGATAGATCTGATCTATTTCTATGTGCTAAGTACTTGAATGTGTTAGATCTTGTTGAATACTGCGCTGCTCTGCAATTAGGTTTTTAAACTGCGATGTGAATCGGGGTTAAATACTAATGAATGTTAACTACCAAGTGCTCTGTTAAGTATTGTGATCATAGATCTATGTCCCAGCTAGGTTGTAGACACTTGAGTCTTGCAACCCCCCTGCCTCTACCTCGGGTGAGACTTCATCTGCTTCATAGGTGTTGCCAAAAGGGATGGTAGTTAGGGTTTTGTTGATGCGTTGTTGAAGCGTTGAACCCCAGGTCTGCCCTTGTGCCAACAATTGGTTCCGTTGCTAGAACCTGAAACTGTTATTGTTGGGAACTAAATAAAAGAGAGAATCTTTGTGCTAAGAAGGGAATCAGATCTGAATAAAAGAGTTAAGATATTAAAGCTTTGTGCTCTAATAAAGGTAAGATAAGTGGAAATTTTTGTTTCGAAGGAATGGACCTAGGTATGCTTGATAGATTTTGTCCTAGTTTGAAAAATAGGGCGCATCTAGAAGAAATAAGATTTGATATGAATAGATCTGATAGAAATAGTGAAATATATGTTATTCCCATGCATAGAAAGAATGTTTGGACTAACAAGTGGATGCAGGATCCTAGAAATAATTTTTTACAAGTTCATCACTGTGATACTAGTGCGCAGCACATGAAAGGTTGGGAATTGTTTAAGAGGAAGAGAGGATTGACTCTTTGTTATAGTTGCAGGAGACTAGGACATCTTGCTAAGGAATGACCTGGTGGAGGCCTTATTTGTCTTTGTTGTAAAGTCGTGGGCCATGAAGTTTTGGATTGCACTAGAATGATTGCTAAAGTTGAAAAGATGAATATGAGACAAGAAAACCATGAGAAAGGCCAAGAAACTAAGAATATACTAGACCACTAGAAATGATCAGAGACTAAATTATTGCAGATGAAAGAAACACTAAATGATCATAGAGACATTAGCTTATCAAAGATCTTAAAAGAGAAGAAGTGCATAGAAACAAGAATAGGAGACTTCGACATAGACTGTGTATTGGATGTAGAAACATAGGTTAATATCATGACAGAAAGTACATGGGAAATATTAGGAAGGCCTGCTATGATTCCTTTATTGGGGGGAATATGATTTTTTAAAGGAAATTTGATAATCCTATGTGGAATACTTTCCCATGTACCTATGGTTGCTCATGGAGCATCGACAAAAGAAGAATTTGAGGTTGTTAAGTTTGTTGAGAACAACGCCCCCTTTGCACTTTTGTTGGGAAGGACTTGGATTGAGAAAGACCAGATCCGAAGGAAAGAAGAAGAGGAAGCTCTAGAACATAAAAAATGAGAAATAAGGGATTTCATGGCTAGGAGAATAACACGCTTAATAGAAGAAAAGGAGGACAAGTCAAATATACTGAGGGCCAAAGACCAGGTTGTCAAAGTTGACAGAATGCAGGCAAACTTGAAACACCTGTCCATACAGGAGAGTAGAGCACCTACTCCAGAAAGAGAAGAAATTTTAACCTCGAACCCTATGAAATATCCTCAACAGTGCGAATTTACTATGCCAAGAGGAGATAAGAACAATAATGGAAAGAGGAATCTAGTGACTCAAATCACAAGAAAGAAGGCTAGAAAGCTCAGCAAGAAGAAAGCAAAGCTATAAAAATTGCAGGAAGTTCTAGAGAAGACTTCACAGAAAGAAGGAAGGTTTCCAGAACTTGAACCTCGCCGAAAGATCAAAACAAGACAGATTGGAACTTTTCCATGGTGAAGCAATATGATCGTTGGAGGTGTCCTGACCATTAGACCGATGCTCCAGAATGACTAGAATCGTAGTTATTTCTGGAGTCATCACCATTAGACCATTGGGACCGTGCCATAATGGATGAAATCAAATTCATTGAGGCATTCCTACCTGTTGGAGGATCCCATTACGATGTTAGCTATTTAACCCGTCAAATGCCTTACCGGGAACACTTTTGCAAACCGTGATTATTTGAGCCCATGAAGAGCTGACTATTATCAGGTTGTGCTTATTGAGACCTCGCCACCCATTCTGTTACATTGAGTGTTTGTTCACCAGCCTGAGATATTTGATATCAAGCATGTATTTTGGGTGACTTTAGAGAATTAGAGAAATACGTCAAAGAGATCCTCATAGAACTCATGGTTGAGAAGGTCATGTTTGTAGGAGAAAAAGCTTCATCAATAAGAGGATTGCAAGCCTCCCCATCAACTTCACATTGATTTGGACCCTCTCGAACCGCAACAGATAAACATAGAAAGCATCGTGATGACTTGCAAACACGAATCTCATCCCATCAATCCTTCCCGACTACATCCCACATATGGTTGGTGCGGTTAGTTGTGATAGCGTCTTGAGGGACTTAGACTGCACATTGATCACTGCATACCTCCCTAAGGGAATACACGCAGTTGAACCATAGTTGGGACAGATTATGACATTGAAGATCAGTGACTTCAACTTGGAAGATTGCAAGAACTATGGAATGATCACACCACACAAGAATTTGACCAATACAACGAGGAATATGTCGAAGATAATCCCCCAACCGTGGACTATGTACATCACAAGATCAACCATCCTCAATGTGATGAAGATACCATACTTCGACATGCATAAGGAGGTTAACACGTGCGTTAAACTCCTACTGTCTTTCTTCCATGATTGTTACCTATGGTTGGATAGGTGCATCACTGTCGATGATCCATTGGATCACTGGGTTGAGCATGCAAGGACCAGACCCACAAGATTTTTACCTAAGGAAGGATGCATATTGCGCCCTAGCGTAGCGAATCAAAGACACCTATCGAGATGTGGATAAGGGGAAGCGGGGCTACAAGGTAGCCTCCATATAGAATGGCACAATACACCTAGCCTGCCAATTGATCGCTAGTAAGCTCATCAGGAAGAAGAGGCCAATGTAGGTCATGGGATTTGTCGTCAACCTTGCAGAAAAATGCGTTGAAGGGCTGCAAATGAATTGGGAGAGCTACCTCGTCAACCAGTTAGAACAAGACTTCCGCGAAGCTTAGGATCAAGGCTACGAGTTCCATTTTAGTTGGTTTTTTATTCTCATTGCCTTAATTGCTTGGGAGGTGTCGTAAAGAGAGAACTTCCCTGAAATTAAGTCGTCCGAACCACTAGCTACAAAGTTCACTACGTTATGGTATTCTAGCTACACGGTGAAGCAATGGAAGTCAAACATGGTGTTCCACACCTACTATATATAGCTAAAGAGGGCCATTGAATCATTCCCTCACATGACGTCGAACACCCTTCATAGGTTCAAGCCAATAGAAAAGTTCTACATAGATAGGCACTTCATCTATATCACTGTGTGTGGAGACGAAAACAAAGAAGAGCTCCAGTCCTATTACAAACTCACCGAGGAATATATGGAGGAAATAACTAAGGAATGGCCTGCATAATTCTTCATACCAGTAGAAAAGACAAAAATATCCAACCTTAACCTCATCGGAATTCCTGTAGTCACTCACGAAGAGTATGATACACCCAACAGTAGCAAGAAGAAAAAGAAGGAAGAGGTACAGGAATTGAACAATGCATCAGAGGAGACTGCATCATATTCACCTGAAGGGGGAGGAGGCAACGAAGTAGAAAAAAAAGAGGATGAAGGGGAAGAAGACAAGCATAAACAGGGAGAAGTAACACTACCTGACTATCCCCTGACAGAGACAAAGACATCCAAGAAAAGAAAGGTTTCTCCAAAGAAACCATCAGCGGGGAAGAAGTCATGAACCACTAAACCTCCATTTCAGACTGTACTCACGGTGGATGACATTGACCTCATCATTGCTGATGTATCAAATACCTCGGAGAACATTTTATAGCGAAGTGAAGCCAAACATGAGACAATGTTCGACAGGATCGAAGCAGAGCTCAAAGGGGTACAACAGGGTCTCTATTCGAGCTGCGTAGTGTCTACTACGCCACCACCATCAGAAGGAATAGAGTTGGGAGATGAACCTTCCTAGCTACGCAAAATAACATATGCAATGAAAGCTTTCATTCGTCGTGTCCAGGAGGAAAAAGAGTAGGCCACATAGGCATTGAAGCAATAAAAATACGAAGCCATAGAGAAATGTCGGGTTGCTCAACAAGAAAAAGATGACCTCCAGGTGAAGTTTGTAGAGGATAGAGAACCGATATAGAAGGATAAATAATAGTTGCTCGTGAACAAGATGGGAGTTAAAGAAGCAGTCACCAGAGAAATTTGCTCTATGATGGGCTTAGAATAGATGGAAGAAGAAACAATTGAGAGCCAAGTGGGGAATCTCGTTGAATCCATTCAGCAGCTTCAAGCGAGAATCACAAAACTAGAATTGTAAGCAGTGCCAAGCACTCCACAGGAAGTGTAGGATCAGAGGGAAGAAACTTCCCATAGCGTAGTCAAGAGAATCGAGGCATTGGAATTAGAATGCAAACATATCAACAATCGAAGTGTGAAGACCTATGAGCGCCTTACATAGGACCCATAACTAAGGACATTGGAGTCACAGCTCCAGGAGGCAAAGAAACAAGAAGCAACAATGAAAGTACAGTTTAATCCACTGTCAGCAGTCGAGAGGATGAAAAGGTCCCAGGAACATCACACAGTTTAGCAACAGATCCATGCCATCTAGTGTAAAGTCATGGAAGTGACCCAGAGGCTCCAGCCAGTGCACGATGAAACTTGCACACTTTTTGAGGAGATTGAAGGACAAGGTGCACAACTAGAACAAGTGGTCACCACAGTGGAATAATGCTTGGAAGGACCTGTGACATAGAAATTTATTCATGAGTTCATCGAGCAGGAGGCTATGGTGAAGCAGCGGGTTGAGGAAACTCGATCTAAGCTTGAGGCCTTTGAGGCATAGTTACCTAGATCAGAGTGACTCAGGATGAGTCATAGGTGAGTGTTGGGGGCCTATTGGACCTTAACCAAGTTTTGGAGAACCTTGGTCATGTTTGACCATTTTTGGGACTTCGACAGGCTGGTCAAAGACAGAGTGCAAGGAGAAGCAGAGATCGTTGTATCTTGCCACCTTTTGTAGGCTTTTTGGGTTTAGGGTTTATGTAACGGGTATGGGATGTCGACCCATGGGTCTTGCCAATTTTTAGGCCCATTTGTAATGTATAAATATAAATCTAGGTGATGTAAGTAGGGGTGTAAGGAGGTGTTGTGCTTAGTGAAAGTGATTTAAGTAGTTGGATCTATGTGATTGATTCAGCTCTGTGCATACTGTGTGTTGAGAACTTGCAGAGTTAAGTGCAAGTGATTGTAAGAAGGCTCTGTGTTGTACCAAGCTCGGGGAAGGAGGATCTGGCGAGGTGCACACAGATCTCCTTTCCTATGTAGAGTTGGTCTTGTGGCTCTGTGCATGTAAGGAGATTAAAAGAATATAATAATGAAGAATAAGAGTTGGTGGATGTAGCCCCATGCTGGGGGTGGACCACGTATATCCTGTGTTGTGATTTATTTGTGCCATTGATGTGATTTATGCTTAGTGATGAATCTTTATGTACATTAGATGCATCTGATATAGTAGCTTAGTTCTTACTTATGTGAATGAATGCTATATCTGATCTATTTATGTGTGTTAAGTGCTTGGATGTGTTAGATCTTTCTGAACACTGCATTGTTCTGTAATTATGGTTTAAACCTGCAATGTGAATAAGGGTTAAATACTAATGAATTTTAACTGCTAAGTGCTCCATTAAGTATTGTGATCACATATCTGTGTCCCATCTAGGTTGTAGACACTTGAGTCTTGCAACCCCCCTACCTCTACCTCGGGTGAGACTTCATTTGCTTCACAGGTGTTGCCGAAAGGGCCAGTAGTTAGGGTTTTTTTGGTGAGTTGTTGAAGCATTGAATCCTGAGTCTTCCCTTGTGCCAAAACTAGTTCTGAACTCACTTTTGTAGGTGATATTACTTCTATATAGCCTGAAGAGATGCCTCCCTCAAATTTCTTCTTTAGCAAGAAACATAAATCCATCATGAAGCGAGAATCTCACTGTGTTGTTCTGTAATTAGGGTTTTAACCTATGATGTGTTAAAGTGCTTGTGAGAAGATTGAAAGAAGATAATAAAGAAGAATAAGATTTGGTGGACGTAGCCCCACACTGGGGTGAACCACGTATATCCTGTGTTATGGTTGCTTTGTGTAATTGATGTGATTTATGCTTAATGTTGTCATATTTATGTATGTTAGAAGCATTTGATATAGTAGCTTAGTGCTTAGTGATGTGAATGGGTGTTAGATCTGATCTATTTCTATGTGCTAAGTGCTTGGATGTGTTATATCTTTTTGAATACTGCGTTGCTATGCAATTAGGGTTTTACCCTGCAATGTGAACCAGGGTTAAATACTAATGAATATTAATTGTTAAGTGCTCTATTAAGGATTGTGATCACAGATCTATTTCCCATATAGGTTGTAGACACTTGAGTCTTGCAACCCCCCTGCCTCTACCTCGGGTGAGACTTCATCTTCTTTGCAGGTGTTGCTAAAAGGGCCGATAGTTAGGGTTTTGTTGGTGTGTTTTTGAAGTGTTGAACCCCGAGTCTTCCCTTGTGCCAAAACTAGTTCCGAGCTCACTTTTGTAGGTGATATTACTCCTATCTTGCCCGAAGAGATGCTTCCCTCAGATTTCTTATTTAGAAAGAAAAGAAAATCCATCATGAAGCGGGAATCTCACCAAAAGGATGGAGTTATCACCAAAAGGCAAAGACTGGTGTATGACGAGAAATACCATGATGGTACAGAGTTTGAAAAATAAGTTGTGGGTTTGTTGGGGGATTTTTCCACTACCAATCAATGGTCAATGAACAATTTGATCAAAAAACTACGAAACAAATGCCTCTTGGTAGAACAATTGCAAAACGATATATATACTACAGAGAAGATTGTCATAAGCATGATGAACAAGGACTTTGAGCAAATCAGGGCTAGCCATCAACAAAAAATTAAGCAGTTACAGGATAAACTTGACCTACTCTATCGAAGTTCACAAACCAATCAAGGTCTTGTCACTCAGCGTGACAAGTTGATAGAGAAAATGCAGGCCAGGTTGACCCTAACAGAGAGCACAACGATATAAATTTCGGCCTTCAAAGATCAAGCATCGAAAATAAATGAGAGGATGGAGATTTCCTAGCAAGAACTCTATCAGAAAATAGATGTTATTCAAAAATGTTATCAGGTCATAGGCCTTTCCCTAAAATATATTGATGTCAAGAAAAAAGAGGCCTACTCATCCCAGTATAAGTTTCAAGAATTTCTCATATGGATTCACAGAGCTAATGCCCTGGGGTTTCCTCTTCTCTCTCATTCTGAACAAGTAAGAGGCAAAATGGCCTTAAAATCCTAGGAAACAAATATATAAGGAAAGAAACTTTCCAGAGATGTAAAAGAGGCTTTCCTAGAAGCATTGTCTTCAATAAATAAACAATTGATTGAGTTCGAAGGAAGTGATATATCAGAGGCCTTGGGGCATATTGAGATAAAAATGAACCAGCATAGCTCTAGAAAGAACAAGGAAGCTACTTAGGTGGCCATCCAAGAAATGAGAAAGATTTATTTTCTTAAAATCAATGAATGGTTGGTCAGCCCAAGTTCATAGTTTCGGGTCATAGTCCAATAGGTGAACAAGATCCAGGAGAAGTTGCCCCAAATATAGAAGAAATTTTTTCCCTTCGAAGTAAATGAAAGGATTGAGCCTTCAAGGTTCATGGTAGGATTGATGGATATATGCACCAAATGCATTGAACAAGGAAAAACAAGTGCAGCTGGGAGATAATGAGAAAACATGCACAATATCCACCTTCTCCACCCACTCTACCTTTCACCCTCCAACAATTACTTACCTCGTCTATCCCTACCACACACATTCTTGCCTTCACTCATCCCACCTCATCATCGTATAATTGTTCCCACATCATCCTTTTCATGAAAATTTACTCTCCCCTGTAACCATTATCCATCCCTTAACCAGCCAATGCTGAGCTATTCCTCTAATATTCCCTCCCATGTATTCAATTGCAATTCCTTGCCCCACTGACCACACTCGAAGGAACATATGTCAATGAGATCAAATGGCCAAGAAAATAAGCCAATGATTATGGTAATCCTAATGGAAACATGTATCCAACTCAAAGACTAAAGGAAAACAAACACTTCTACCAGTAGGTGAAGAGACAGAGGAAAGCGTCAGCAAAACTCATCAATATTTACATGCTGTTATTTTATTCAAATGTATTCTAATTTTAGTCAAATATTGTAAGAAGTCCAACGGTTTTTAGTTGTGATAGATTTTGTATAAATACATAGATTTAAGATATATTTGAGGTTGCCTCTTGCCAAATGTAATAGAGAAACTTTTTTTTGAGTATTAATACAAGTGCAAACAAAGATTCTAAGTTTCGTTCAATTTGAGTTATGTGTTCCCTATGTGTTTCCATTTATCTGAATTTCTTTTTGTAATTCTCGAAGAGGGATTGATTTCAATTTAGTATTACATCTACTCTGATCATATCACACCAGGAGTTCATTTAGTAAACAAATTTTCCTTTGTTACTACTGTGAGTAAAAAAAAACCTGTTATCTATGTGAATTACTGCATTTTTATATCATGTTCAAGGGTGCATCTTCTACTTTTCTTCTACTGCAAACAAGGTGAGACTTATCTGTAATTGATACCTAACTTTGTTTAACATTTTTGTAAATCTTTCTACATCATTTGAAATTATATTTGTGACTCAGATAATGAGATACAACCTATGTACTGTCTTATTATTAATTTCATTTAAAGATCTTTTCTTAAAAAGATGAAGGTATAAAATGCACTCATAAAAACATTTTATTTAAAACCTTTGATGCTTGACATTATTCTTTGATCCTTATAATCAATCTCAGGAACAACACAATGAAAGAAATGAAATGGAAAATGGTGAAGAAAAATAATGCCTATTTCCTCAAGAGGTGAGTGGAATGGCCTATTGCGATGGTGCTTGAAGGCTTCAAAGAGAAAAGAGGATTCTCAAGGAAGAATTCTTGCAGCATAACAATACCTTGAAGATATTGGCTTCTTAGCACACCCATGGCTCATATTTATAACATTCATACATGGAAAAATGTAATTGGTTCATAGTGTGAACAATGGGCCTTTTAGGGAACCCTCTATCCCTTGACCAGCCCCCAAGGTAGATTTCTCTTAGATATGAGTGTTAAATCGTGTTGGGGGTCGGACCAGAAGTGGTTGAGTGGTCGACAAGATCCATAAATGCACCGTTCATAGAAGTGCACGACTTTTATCGTACACAGTCGCACATTTTGCACATAGTGTGCATTGAGGCCTGTGTTGGCCTACGTACTCTGCGCATTATGCACACGCTCCTTTTGGTGATTATGCGCACTCTGATTTTTTACTCCAATTACATAGTTTTTTTCCTTCTAGATGAATTTTAGTATTATAGGTGGACTAATTGTTGTTGGCATTGATTTTTTTCCTTAACCATTTGTGTGGAATGTTGCGGACAATTTTTCAGTGATAACAGATGCCCCATGATGTGTGAGGTTAGGAGCATATGTATAGCCGAAATACATCAATTTTTCTTTTGCTGAGAGTACCATTGTAAGGAAGAATGAAGAGAATAATTACAAGAGCGATCTGTYGGAGGGAGAGGGAAAACTGTGGGACCCAAACCTTTCTCTAGGGAGAAAAAAAAAATCTATGTATAAATGAGGTGGGCATGCCCCATGCCCATGTCATGGAACCAAAATGTGAGATGGTAAYTGAAGATGGATGTTGATGTAGATAACTRCAGTGCCCTCAGGGGCGGTTGATAATGATAAATAACAGTTCTGAATGGTGAAAGGACTCTAAAGTGAGGCAAGGAAGACTGTAAGAATTGTCGATGACTCATATGCATTGATGGCCTAACTAATTCAGAGGTCTTCGACTRGTATGAAACAACTGCAATAGTCACATAGTAAGACCCACCGTAACATGATATTTTATTGAAKTCAAATGTTATGGGGGTCAATAGAATTAGAGAGAAATGATGATTCTCTCTATGTAGTCTAAGACTCCTCATTATAAAGGTAATGAGAGTCAAGATATTGTCACCCTTCTGGAAACTGTGTTGATGTCGACAGAAAGGGAGACACGACTCCAAGAAGCAAAGGGATTCGCGAAATCCACTGAGATGATATTAGGTATTTATGGGTAACATGAACGAAGTCAAGATTCAGGGAGACTCAAGACAGTTGTTGGTTGGGGAATTTTTAAGGATGATTGGCAGCAACCATAAAACTAGATCTAGCTTCAAGGGGATGACTAGATATGGGGTTAAACTGTGCCAGAGGTTAACAAAGTGGAAAAACTCAGAGATCATGGGTATATGAACTTAAGATACTTAGGGTTTTTGAACAATGTCGATATGAAAGGAGAGTGGATGCCCCAACCAAGGGCGACATGGGTTTCTTTTCCAGGAAAAAGAAGGCCATCAAGGGTGACAATGAAAAAGATAAGTATATGTTGGAAACAAAGACTTTTTACAATTACCATAGAAATAAAGAATAATATGTTTTGAGTATATAGATACAGAAATAAGTGCCCCAGTGAAAGATGGCTTGGCCTGTTAAGGCGCAAGTTTGTGAAAGAGAATAGGTGGAGGGTGGGGGCCCCATGGGTGGGTTTATGTATTAGGTAAATGGATGGGGGGAAATATACATATGGGAAAATTGATGGTGGATGAGAAGGAAGGCTAGTGAAAATGTGAAGGTGTAGTCAACATAACCGAGATGATATGACCTAGGAGTGCATTAGGAAAGTTATCAATATGATGAAAAGAAGTATGCGGTTCATTCTCGGAAGTGCATAAGACAATCGAGACTCCCATCCCTAGGGGGTGAAAATCAACATGACTGTCAAGTTGCCAAGGGGAACTATGAATGGGACAACTCATGTGGGGGAGAGTGCTACCGGGTGACAGTACCAAAATGTGACAGAGGTAAATGTATTGCAGAGCCGGATGTAAGGACCCTAAAGGTAAATGTTAGAGGGTATTATTGGGATATGCAATTGATTTAAAGAGGGAATAATTAAATTCCAGTATCGAACATATACCTAAAGGGGTTGTAAGCTTGCTGAAAAAGTACCTGCACACATGAAAACCAAATACCCGATGTGAACAATATCTGATGATAAAGAACATATAACAACTATTTGATAAAATTGAACATGAACATGCATACCTAAACGTGATGTGAGAAAAATGCTCCTCCAAGGCCAAGTGCAGATGATGATCCAGGGAATGTGAATGTGTAGATGACGGGACTAGGACCTCATGGATGAGAATGGATTGGAAAATGAAGGCTCTAGGCTCATGTAATGAAGTGTGGAATTTTGGGAAAAAGAGGTTATATATGGCTGGTGGGCCCACAATGCCACCTCTTTTGTACCTGTCATTGTTGTTGAATTGATGAGACAGTTGTGAGGAGATTTGGATATTGCGAGAGCGTGAGGCTACGAATCTGGGAGTGGCAAGAGACAAGTTAGTGGTCCTATCCTCCTACATGTTGTGAATTTCCTAGTTTGTAGTTAGGGGTTGTACGGAGGGTTGTACAGGGGATTTTTTTGGTATGGGTCCACCAGTGCATGAGAAAAGGAGGAATACCTGCGCACATGTGCATGGGTATAATCCCTTTTCATGTGCATAATGTGTGGTTGTGTTTGACACAGTCGTGCATGTGGGTGCAGGGGTTGGGAAGATAGGCATGCGTGAGATGTGTTCCTATCTGACTGACAGTCATGCACTCATGCATGGTTGTTTCTCTTACAGCTGTGCATTAGTGCACAACTATGCAAAGAACATGCGTGCACATGTGCGCACCTGTCTGGGTGAAATCCGCGCACTGTGGGTAATGCTAAGGGGTTGTAATTTTTTATATTTTGATGTTTTTTCCTGGATGATGAGGCTGGTCAAGTGATTATGTTATGGATGCAGGTGATCAACAAAATATGATAGAACGATGCATGTGAAATGGAGAGAGCGTGACTGAGATTGTTTATGAGAGGCAGTGAGAGAACAACTGAGTGTTTGAAGATACTTGGAAACTTGTGGGTTGTTCAAGTTCTTTGACTTCCCTTTGATACAGTCACAGGAGTTCCTGCTTCAGTATCTGATTGGGATGTGGAGCACCCATTTGTAGTGCTTCATTATTAGAGGTGAGAAGCTGAAATTCTCGGCCACTGAGGATGTGTATTTCCTGACGGGGCTCCCATTCCATGGGATGGCCCTTCCTATCGATACTCGGCTGCCAGGGGAGGATCGAGTAGGTGACTTGGCATCTCGCCACTGCATTGGGATGAACCTTATGTTGGGTTCAATCATATGTATTGAGGCGATTGATGACCTACTGACAGAGTGCATCACTTCTATGGTGGTGAGGATCTACAGATCCTTGGGGACTCAACGAATCATTGGTAGTTAGTTGAGGATAGTGGAGTGGGTCTTGGATGGGGACCTGTTTGCATGGGGTGTGCTTCTGCACACCAAGATGATGGGACAGGTGAACCGGTATCGGCGAGTCGACAATGGTGAATTCTCTTTCAGGTTCATCCTAGTGGCCTGGTTCCTAGAGAGG
Organism: Picea sitchensis; assembly: GCA_010110895.2. NCBI lineage: Eukaryota > Viridiplantae > Streptophyta > Pinopsida > Pinales > Pinaceae > Picea > Picea sitchensis. Next base: position 40,510 of record SNQJ01S0168222.1, read on the forward strand.
GTGCCCCTGTTGCACCTGAGGATTTTGCACGAGCCCATAGGGCGACGAGAGCCGTGACTGATGTGGTGGGTCCATATGTTGGCCCGACATGGAGGTGGGGAGGGTGGCCACTATTTCACGACCATGGTGGCACAAGTGTGGTGATAGATGACACAGGTGATTCTGAGGTATCCATATGCAGGTATGGACTACCATCATGACCTAGACATGATGTTTCTTCCTAGGGAGGACTAGGATC
>SNQJ01S0168225.1:0-13877 GCA_010110895.2 Picea sitchensis
GAGGGGAGAAAGAGAACTCTGGCTATATGCAGAGTGGGTGATAGCAGAGAGGAAGGAGAGTAACCTTCACTCCTGGTCACTGGAAAACAGAAACGCAGTCTCACAGCATCGTGGTCTCAGCTCTGGGGTGGCTAGTGGTAAATCCGTTGGGAGTCGTTGAGCCTATGGTTGGGTGGAAACGAGTACCCCTCTCAGCAGTTGCATAAATTTTGGTGTTATTTATTATAAGTGTTTTACATATTCCATCTTGAAATTCATATGCTAACATATATTCTCATAAACTATGAAATTTTGAATGATTACAGTATAAGAATGTTTGTGCAGTGTTTTGATAAGAAATGGTAGATGTATGCTTATAATAGAAAAACCACGCATGGCTTATGTTGATAAATGAATTTAATTATGCATAAGTTGAACCAAGTCAGACTTCCAGTCCATTCTTGGGAATTTTTTTCCCCTTATCTGTCTCCAGGAATGCCCCGGAATAGATCTCTTCACAGAGATTCCCTCCTTGGAAAGGTTTACCAAGAACTTGGAAAAAGGACTTGAATGTGCAAGTCTTAACACCCTTGTATGAGGAGGAATGACCCTCTTAAAATCCTGAAGTAACAGTGTAGGGATAAGTATTTATCGATGGATGAGATCCCGTCGAAAGATCCATGGACATTCACGACCATTAGATTGATGAAAGAAACAAGGGCGTTACATACCTTGCCCCTTTTCCTCTATCTTCGTGAATAGCAAGGAAATCGGGACCATAGATCCCCAAGGTCTGTGGGAGTATCTGGACCATTGGTTTTTCCTCGTCCAGAGACTAGTGGGAGAGTGTGCGACGTGGGATAGATCTTAGCCGTCAGATCTTAGCTAGAAAAACCCGACATCCATTGGATCTGTTAAGAGATGCATGAGGGTTAAGCCCTTGTGAACAAGGGGAAAGTCCAGAGAGAGGATTCGGTATCGGGGATTCAGAATTTGGGATTTCGGTAGTCCTGATGACAAGCGATCGGGACACTCCATGGTGAAAGTCCCGATATAGATCTAGACCATCCATCCATGAAGGACACGTGGCGGAGATCGAGAGTCCATCGGTATTTCAGATACCAGGGATTCGAGTTGACAAAGGATTGTGTCACTGGGGGTCGCGAGTCGTGAAATCGCGAAACAACGAGGGTCATCCAATTGAGGGAGTATACATGCCTGTTGGTAAGTGCTTCAACGTTTCGACACCCGGGAAAATGAAAGGAAAAGAACCCTTGTCTTCGCGATTCGTGAAATCCCGATCACTGAAACCCCGAAATGGTGTAAGATGTGAATGAGATTAAGGAAATTCAGGATTTGATCGTGACCATTGATCATCCCAAAAAGGTCATGACCATTGATCTTGGATGAAGGTCGCTGCCATCCATCGAAGGGACACGTGGTTTCCGGTCGATGTTTCGGCGTTTCGGCATCCGGGAAACTAAGAAGGCAAGAAACCTTGCCTTCGCAAATAGAGAAATCCCGATACCTGAAATTATGATACGCGCGGTAGTGGAGAGGAGAAGTCCCGAAGGAACCGAGACCATCCATCAAGGGAGATGCATGGTGAGCAGTCAGAGTCAGGGGAAAGTCCCGAAATCCCGTGGACCGTTGGATCCACACTCTTAAGAGCCATCAATCTCTTACACGAATTTCCATATCAGAATTCAGAGATTTGAATGACAAAGAGTCTTGGAGTCATTTCATTTCTAACTTCCGAGTACCAAAACCCCGAAAGGATCCATACCGTTGGATCAGGGGAGGCTTACGGCCGTCGATCTCCCTTTGGAGGAAAATTTTGGAGACCTCGGAAGTTTTAGGGATTTGAATGGGGGAAGGTAGAATTCATATATCGTGATTCCCCGAATCGCGAAAATCCGATAAGCTCTTGGCTAGCTTAAGCACGTGGACACAGTATAGGTTCACGTAGACAAGACCCCGAGAGAGAAACTTGCCCCTTGCTAGCCTCGTCGGGGTCCATCGTTTCGTTGTTTCAAGCTTCGAGGTTTGCAGAGTCGAGAGACTCGACATTCTGGTAGCACCGAGTCACGAAGTGAGAAAAGACGCCATGATAATTCGGCCCATAGTCGTGAACTACAATCATATGGAGGTGGAAAATGGAAAGAGCTAGCCTGCGCTAAGCCCTGTAGGACTTCGGGGATTCTGATTGTTGAGAAATCAATGAAAAAGTTTAATTTTCGTAGTGGGTATGTGACAGGGCATCATACATCTTCTTCGATGAGTCAAGATGGGATATGTAGGGTATCAAGTGGTATTTTATGGAATCCACTATGATACTCATGGCATTGATGTCAACATCTTTGAACTTCTCCATAGCTGCAACGTTTTGCGGTTCCTTCTCTTCTCCTTCTTTAAACTCTGGCTTCACGATATTTCCTTTTACAATATCTAGCACTTTATTCTTAGAAAGGATGAGGTCAATCCTTTTCTTCCATGCTATGAAGTTAGAGGATCCATCTAGCTTGTTCTCAGACTTCATAGAGTTTGTCATGGCTTGCTTGACTTGGTCAAACCTTAGATTTGACCAGAAATCCAAACTTCATGTCTTGGCCTTCTGAGAGTACCAAGAGATGTGTTAGGCTAGGGACACTGATCTATCTAGAGATTAGGTCAATCTCGTCACTTAAGGTGCCTCAACAAGAGGTTTAGGGTTTTTGCAACTTCTTCTGCTAGTAACCCTAGCTGCAGTGCTTTTGGAAGTTGCTCCTGCTAGTAACCCTAGCGGCAGTTCCTCATCGAGCTTAATATCTAGTGTTTATGTTTCCTTCCAGTGTTTTAGGCTGACTGAAGGGGCGTGGGCCCATAACCTATTAGAATATAGAAGATGGTGTGCTCATTTTACCATTGACGATACCTTTGTCACCCAACCATAGGCCGAAGCCTCCCTCCGAGCACCTTAACCTTGACTAAGAATTCCTATGGAATCAAACCCTAGGCTATATAGCCAAACAAAGGGTAGCACATCATTCCCTAAGGATAGTGAATCACAAAAAGTTGATCAGATAGTCCAAACCCTATCCAAGAGATATTCAACCCAATACTGAAACTAGTTGATGCTACACCTGCACCTGCAACCCTCCTCCAAACATGTGCACAAAACTGCAACTGCAGTGCGCACCAACTGGGAAACTGCAATTCTGATATGTTGCAAATGAGAACTGGCGCCCTGTATTTATAGTAGTCCTGTCAGTTTTTTTGGGGCTGACTTCTCCTTCTAGATATGTGTATGTTCAATATATTATTATTATTTATGGACAACTTCTTCTCTTGGAGGCTAATAGCCTAATATAAATTATCTTCTTGAGCTAACAAGGATTCTAGGGTTATTAGCCAACTCATTAGGGTTTCTCTTGCTTCCCGAAGTCTTCTAATCTCATCAGGTTCACACATAGAGGTAAATACCTCCTACAACTACCATAATATTAACAGACCCGTAGGGTGGTTCAACAATTGATTGATAGAAGACTACAGGGAGGTCAATTGGGTTGTGAGGTTGGTTTCCAAGTTTTCAATGTGGGAATAGGTAGAATCGATCTGATATGTGAGATGTTCGATGGAGACATGGGCTTGATTGATAGAAGTTTGGAGGTATTGGTTGCGAGTGGTGGCCATTTGGAGACGGGAAGTGTGGGTAAGGAAAAAAATTGGGTGGGTGGGACCACAAAAAAAAGGACTTAGAAGTGATAGGTACCACGACGATTAGTGCTTGAAGGGAAATATAATGGGATAGGCGGCCAAATAGGGAAACTAGGAAGGGGTCCAACTACGATCAGGGATAAAAGGGGAATCCAATGGAATAGGTCCAACTACGATCAGGGAGAAAAGGGTAATCCAATGAAGGGTATGAATGCAATCAGGGAGAAAAGGGGAATCCAATGGAATAGGTCCCAAATAAGTGTGTCGACAGTACCACTATACTCTTTTTTTTACTCCTGCGGAGTTATACTCTGGCTTGATTAATAATACAGTGACAAAATGCCCAAATTCTTAACAGGAAGAGATGTGTAGTAATTTCGCAACCAAAATGCAGAAGACATTGTAGCATGGTAATAGATCTTGTTGGTTCTATTTACGTTTCCTTCCCAAGGGTTCTACAAACAAGGGTTTTCCCTCTGCTATATCTCTTTGATATACGTGTGGGGTCTAACAGTAGTACTCAACCCAATATCTCACAGAACCAACTGAGGCTAGATTGTACCCTTATTCGTACTACCCGACTACCCAAGTACTAGAGAGTATCTTCTCGATTGTTATTCTCGGTGGCACTATAGTAGTTAGGCAGCCAATCGGTTTATCTATGGAGGGCTTCAGGAGATCTAGGTCGGTCCGTATACAAGTGTTGTATGATGCGCTACAACTTGAAGGGGTACCAACAGGGGTTAAAAGGGTGGCCAAAAGATGTGAACTTAAGTACCACTTGTATTTCCTATGTGTATGAATCCCCGACCATGGGTTTATGCGCGTAATGATAGATATTTGTAGCTTAAAGATGTTGGAATACGTCTCTACTCTGGAAAAAAAATTAACACAATTTTTTTTGTCGAGGAAGGTGCTTTGATACCACTTGTAATATTCCACTTATAAAATAGTATGCACAACAGAAATAATTAGTTAGAAATGGAATATAAACAATGATATAAACATAACAATATCACAGTAATACCAAAATAATACCATAATAACACCAGAAAGAGAACTTTGATTAATGAGAGCAATGTTCACTTGCCTCTTCGAGGGGACAACCTCCAGTAGAGCAGAGCTCTATTACAATAATATCCAAGACAAAACTTCTCATACCCTCTATTCATATTTATACTAAATCTATCTATCAAACAAAAAATCTAGAGGAAGATCCTTCTAGAAGCAGAAGCTTCTATTAGGTCTTCTTACATTTGACTTATTCCTCCTTATTTACAGGCCTTATTAATATTGACCTTTATTACATGGAAATATATTATTCTACCCACTTAAGGGGTTAGGTAGGTTAGGTCCCTAACAATATCTGCGTTGGTGTTTAGTCCATTCATGTTCATTGAACATGCCTTAACCATCTCATTAATTTTTCTTTTAGCTCTTGTAGCTAACTGCACCATCTAAGGTTTTCCAAGCTTGCTTCTTGGAAATTGAAATATTTCCACCATCATAGGATCTAGATAACTATGACTATCTCATGAATCAATTAAAATTGCAATGGGATGGTTATTAATCTTACCTACCACTTCTATCATATGCGACTAGAATTCATCTTGTGTGTTTTCCAAGGCTACATAGATCTTAGGTACACGTATGCCCATGTCCTCCACTCTTTCATCTTGTTGTGCATTGTGAAAAATACTTTCTCACTTCTATGAGGGAAATCTCTGTACATATGATCTCCCTTACAACCCCAACATTCAATAGGTTGTTTTCTTGGTCTTTTCCCTAATGACTCTGCCATTTTGGATTCTTGAGAAGTTGGTTGTTCCTAATAGTTATGTCTGAAGAATGGTGTCTTATCCCCTTCTTCCTTTGTTCCATCTTGGTTTTATTCTTGTCTTCTCAAACTTTTTGGTAAGATGCTTTCCCTTTTTGTTGATCATCAAGGCACTTATCCCTTCTTATTGTTTCCTCCATTGTTTTTGGATCATCATATTGTATCCTGTCACTGATAAATGATGGCATCCCACTCAAACATATCTGAATTTTAACTTGTTCATCCTTGATGAAGGAAACATATTTCATCAATTCTAAAAACCTTCTTTCATACTCATCTATGGTCATACTCCCAATCTTGAGTTCAAAGAATTCCTTCATTTTTTTGTCATAGTATCTCTTAGTCAAGTATTTCCTTTGAAAAATACCTCTTGAATTCCCTCCAAGTCACCTTCTTCTCATCTATATGTAGTACTTTCACATATTGGTCCCACCACTTGATGTTTTTCCCTTGAGATGATAAATAGAAATTCTACCTTATGTTTGTGAAGAGTAGTTATGCAATTGAAAATATTTTCTCATATTCAGCAGCCATGTCTCTACATCCCCATCTTTCTTGTGTTCACCATCAAAGGTAGGAGGCTTGGTTTTATTCATTTCCCCTGTAGCTAATCCACCCAGACCTATTTTTAGGTTTCTTGACAGGACTTGAACTACTACATTCTCTCTTAGTGGAATTCCTTGGAGAGTGATGGTGTTGTCTTCCAACACTTATGTTGCACACTGATCTTCCCCTCTTATCATGAGACTTATGTCTTCTTGATCTTCTTGACTCAGTATGCTTATCCATATTCTTCTCTATTATATCTAAGTTATGCATCAACTTGATCTTAAATTCTTCTTGTTCTTCTTTTTCTTTCATAAGCCTCTCATTATCAGCTTTATGAATGACATCCCTTTGAAAAAACATTATTGTATCCACCAAGTTCATGCGTTCTTACTTACCTTCTCCATGTACATTTGAATTTGTACCTTCATTGCCCATATGGACATACATTCCTCTGATCTCTTCTTCATGGCTATAAATTCCCTGCACATCTTCCATGATTATAAACTTGTGTTGATCCTTCTCTGATCTAATTTTGTTAACTCTGCAAAATGTGCAGCCAACAAAATTTGTTAGGCTAAACAAGTTAAAAAAAACATGAAATTATGTACAGTTTTGTTTCCATAAAACTTCGGAATTATTTCTTTTGGTTTCTTGGGAAGATTAACTACCCAATTGAATTCACTCACTCTACTTCACAATTATTAATATGTGCCATTTTTGCATACACCACACTAAAACGTAGTGCATACTCCACGCACAACTATCCAGTGTGCATACATTTTTGTTGTGTTTCAATCTATTTTGAGCATAAATTTTGTGTCGTGCACCATTACTCTATGTGCATTTCAATCACTACACTATAGAGTGTCAAGGTCCAGATTTTTCACACTGCACGCCAGCAATTATACCTTCGAGCGACGTGATTATGCATGCACAATAAACCAATGTTTCTCGCGCACCAACAGTTCAATCTGCATTCTGCCAATGTTCCAAGCACACATCTTGTGCTTCACACTATTACTCATGTGACACAAGCTTACACCTTGCGATGAAAAACTTAGTGTGTTTTTCTATGCACTTATGTCATGTGCATGCCACTAAATATACCTTGTGCAGTGCCAAAGCTTATTGTACATACTATGTATACCATTATTTATGTGCAATGCCAAATAGTTAGTGTGCACATATGCGCAACATTATTTTTCTACATCACTGGTTCTGCACACTGCATTTCCCAGTTTTTAATGTGCACTCTTGTGTACCTTGATATTTATCTGCATCATTAATACTTAGTGCACACACTATTATCAACACTTGACTGATTTTTCATAGATTTTGATGTAGAAATTGGGGCTTTTTCTCAATGGGAACCCAATTTACACTATGGAATTTCTGCAACTATGAATTTTGTTCAATTTCACTCCCATACATCCAAATTCAACCTCTGCAACAACAAATTCTTTTGTGTGCCACTTGCAAACATTTTGGTGTGAATATTTCCAAATTCCTTCGCGAATTGTGAATCTTATTCAAACAATTCCACTCAATATGTCACGGCTTCTCTGTAACTTCAAATTTGATCAATTCATGTATGAATTTCCTTAAACAGGGATTAAAATTAAGGAATATCTCAATACTTAACCAAGTTTCCCCCAAATTCTCCATGAATTTAGCAACAAAAATTGGGGCTTTTACCCAATTCCCTTCAATTGCTTCCAGTTTTTTTCATGGACATACTGTAACTGAAAATTCAGTCACTCCTGAATTCAATTCTCTGAAAAAATCTACTTCGACATGATGTTAACTCAATCCATCCATGCTCAATGTTAAAAATTGGGCTCTAATACCAATTTGTAACATCCCTAACCACCTACTGGGAAATGTCACTTAAAAACTTTCTTGTTCTTATACCAATTTGTAACATCCCCAACCACTTGCTAGGCAATGTCACTTAAACTTTTGTGCTCTGATACCATTTTGTTACATACCTGACCACCCAGGCTAGACACATTCCATCAAAACTTCTCTTGTCATCGGCTCTGATACCATATTACCGGTAATTCAACCAAAATTGCTTTGAAACTAACTCTGATACAATTAAATCATAAAACTACACTATACAATACACAATTACATACATATTCATAACATAAATATACATGCAGCATAAACAGCATAAACCCATGAAATCCAATGTATAATCATTACTGCAAAACATTATTAAACACACAAATTTGGCACTTATATTTGGATAAATGACACCAACTGTGTGCATACCTTCCATGTTCACCCCAGCCATAGACCGCACTATTCATAAATATCAACAGTGAATCACCCCTGAGATGGGGATAAACTCCACTTAGGTAAGGGTTCCCAACCAGGCTAAAGTATCTCACTCAATAGGAACTCATCCACAGGTAACTCAGTCACATGTGATTCAAATACAGGAAAGTTCATCACAAATACCAATCCACACTGACAACCTACAATCTTTCATTCCCCACATACCTGTCCCACCCCAGGAAGTGTGCCCATTCTTTGCTCAATGGTTCTTCAGTTTCCCCACTTCCCTTCCAGGGCTTCAGTAACAGGTCGAACAGGAAGTCTTAGATCCCTATCGTTGCAGTTTGGCACCTCAGGAAAATATCTCCCAACAATTCTCTCACCTAAAGAGAATGCAATGCCTCACGGGCCTAACAACCCGCCTCTTTGGTCTAGCTTTCCAAGCTAAGAAACGTACAGGTATCTACGACAGTAATAGTAGAATATTAGTCACAGTAACAGTTCAGTTCAATGACAGAACAATCCAGTTTTATGACAGAACAGTTAGGTCACGCTCATAGTTTAGTCTGCCTACATGATCATCGAATGATCAAAAAAGTGTACTAAGTCCAAACTCTCTAGATGCATGTTCCCAACTTGATACTTGTCACGTTCATAATTGCTTTCAGCCACTTATCCCCTCCTTAGGACTTAGGATAAAATAATATATCATTGCTTTATACTTTTAATAAATATTAATATAATATTCATTTTTGTGTTTAAGCCCCTTTAACCTAGCCCCCTTAACCTCATCTAGTGGAGTTTAATCCCCCCACTCTCTTTTGCATGGTCAGCCTATCGCAGTGATGTATTTTTATTATATTTTCATGTGATTACATTTACAATCTCAATACAAAAGTATTGATATTTTGCATCCAGGCTCACCAGCCTCAAAATACAGTGATCGCGCACTAAAACTAGTGCACACAGAACTTCTGGGTTGAACGCACTCTTTCTGAGATCTCAATCCTCATACTTGTGGGTTATGAAACCCACAAAATGGACTAAAATATCCATGGCAACAACACTCCAACAATCCATTTTACCTGCACCCTAAGTTACATCTCGGAATCTTCAACTCAGTATTCACCCAAACCCTGAATGCTAACCCTTCACAAGACTACGGCTATTAGAGTTCTTCCTCTATCGGGGTGTTGTTGTCAGACTCCACAAATGTGAGCTACTCTGACCATTTGGATTCCAATAACTGCAAGTGGCCCGACAGGTCGATCTTCTCTTATTGGATTGTTCTATAGTAGAGTCACTCCGATAGTTCAGACTTTGATAGGTCATCGTCCATCGTCGATCTTCTACAAAGTTGGATGGTTTTATCTTCACCTCGGAGTGTCCTCCCTCAGAAATTCCAACTAAGTTGACTTCGACTGGTTCCAATAGATCAGCCCCGATAACGTTTCATGGATCATTATTGATCCACCATGATCAACAATCGATCTTCCTCCTTTTTGGAATATGATTTCCCTTTTCCATTCCAACCTAAAACCTTCGCTCATGGCCTCTCACACACACATTCAATATATTAATTCAGAGTTTTCAACACACAGATAAACACGCACAGAGATAAAAATCGAGATACACAAAGTACTCAGACTTATATTAAGATTGAATTCGACCCATTTGGCCTGGTTTACAAGATATGGGCTCCTCGGGCCTTTCCCACTCTCTTGGTCTAATCTACATTGTTTCTGGCCCATTATCAACGCCCAAAGGCTTACAATTTAAACAAGAAAAATAAGAGTATAGGATCACTCCAGATCCGATCTATCCTCACAATATCGCTAAGATCACTCAAAACAACAAATATCATTTTGAATACAATACCAATATTATTTTGAATATTTTTCATTTATAGTTAGTCTAATGGTTAAGAACGTGTTTTTTCTTTTAAAAGGCTATTGGTGCAAATTTAAAGGGGGCAGGGTATGTATACCTTCGTATACTTTAGCAGTTAAATAGTTGGGTGGAAAGAGTCTCTTGTCCAACAAAATTAGATTATCATGTACAGCCTTAGTGGACCTAATGGTTAAGAACATGTGTTTTCTTCGGGCCTAATGGTTAAGAACATGTGTTTTCTCTTATGACATCACAGGTACAAATCCATAGAGGGATAGGGTATGTACACCTCAAATCCAAAGAGGGATAGGGTATGTACACCTCCATAGACTTTAGCAGTGAAATTGTGGCGTGGAGGAAGTCCCTTGTCCCACAAACAAGAGAGTCTCATACACCAATTTGATTATTATTATTATTATTATTAAAAAATAAACTTTTAATCCTTCCTCAAACTAATAATAATAAATCTTGTAATTTTTGTATGAAATGTATATTTTGAGGAAATCTATTATGCAATTTTCATTATTTTAGTATTTAGATACATTGGATTCTTTGAAGCTCAATATTGATATAACAATATATCCATTAAAATCTTAATATGTTAATTATGGAAATTGATTTTGGGTGAGGAAGATAACAACAAAAAAATTGTTTGAAATATTTCTGGAAGAAAATGGTGTGTGGAGTTTTGAAACGTCCAATGTTTCGAGTGGACACTCCACCCATCATCAGGGACAAAAAATTGATAGGTCGTAAAAGAGTGTTGAGGTTTGGATATATAGAATCAAATTGAAGGGTTCTTCTTAATGAGAGGAAATAACCGTTAGGATTAGGTAAGGTAATAAGGATGTTTGAAAAAAATGAAAATATTCAAATAATAGTAAATTATTTGAGAAACTCTAATCAATACAAAGAAATTGAGGACCAAATAAAATAATTAACGGGGAGAAAAAGGAGAAAAAAATGTATTAAAAATATTAAAAGAGGGGAAGGAAAATTTTCCAAAAGGTATTAAAAATGATAGAGTATTAAAATTAATAAGATATTTTAGTTATGTGATAATGGAAAACCGATTATTAGAATAGAGAAAAGAATTAGAAATTAAAGATAATAGTGAGATAAATTTAATGGAGATAATGGTGAGGAAGCATTAATGAAAAGAACTAAATCGTTAGGATTAGCAAGGTATTAAAAAGTATTAAAAAAGTTAGAGTATTCAAATTAATAACGGAGATTGATCCTATAATAATGGGAAAACATTTTTAGAAAAGAGACAAGAATTAGAGATGAGACTAAAATAAAAACAATGGAGCCCTAACCCTCATCTCCAAATTCATAAACTTTGAAACTATGAACCTAATCAAAATTTGTCTTGCTTCTACCTTATTCACCTTTAAGGGAGTTTGCTATGAACAAACTGAGGGCACATCCATGGGGTCCTCCCTTTCCCCAGCGGTGGCGAACATCTCCATGGAACATTTTGAGTCTTTAGCCTTAAATACCTCTCCTCTCAAACCCAAATGTTGGTTTCAATTTGTGGATGACACATTTGTCATTTGGATGCATGGCCACTCCAACTTTATCTCTTTGCTCAATCATCTCAATAGTCTCCCCCCCCACATTCAATTCATTATGGAAACCCAACAAGAAAACTCCCTTCCCTTTTTGGACATTCTCATTTCTCGTCTTCTAGACAGATGTCTCACCCACCAAATCTACAGGAAGAAAACTCACACTGACAAATACTTAAATGTCAATTCCCACCATCACCCAACTCACAAATATGTTGTCCTAAAAACCCTGATTACTCGTTCCATCCACATATCGGCTCCTCAATTCCTTGAAGAGGAAAAGACCCATTTAATCAAATCCCTTTTATCATTCCACTCAGTTAGCATAACTACAAAAAAAACCTCCTCTTCCTCCTCTCCTCGTGTTCTCATCTCTCTCTTCCTTATATCCAAGGCACCATCGATCACATCACAAAAATCTTGTCCAAGAAGAATACAAAAACCGTCTTTAAACCCTACAAAACCCTCAAACAACTTTTTAGAACCGCCAAAGACAAAGACGACCCAATGCTTGGCCCAAGAGTTTACCAAATTCCTTTCTCCTATGGGAAATCTTACATAGGTCAGATAGGAAAAACCTTTAAAGCCAGACTTAAAGAGCATATAGTTGATACTACCCATAACTGTGTCTCTAAATCAACTATTGTTGAACACTCTTTCAAGTCCAAGCACCTTATTCACTTTTACCAAACTAAAATTTTAACTCCAACCCCTTATTACTTCTCTTGTCTCATTCGAGAAGCCCTCGAAATTGAAAAACATCCTAACAACTTCAACTGAGAGGATGGATACAAACTTATACAATCCTGGAAACCCACCATTCATCAACTTGACCAATAGACCCCTTGCCTTGAAGTCCCCTCCCCGCCTTAACCCTTCCCTCCCCTCCCCTCACCCTTCTTACCATCTTTTTATATCTTAATCTCCTTAAATTTCCCTTTTCTCTTTGCCCCTCTTCTTTATCTCTTTATTACTATATTAATCGCACCAATTTTCTCCCTTTGACTCTGTATCATGATTCTCTAAAAACTTTACCTTAAATATAATAGCATTAATTCTCTCTTTTTATCCCTTTTAATTTTAAAATTATATTATTAATGTATTAATTCTCACCGACCTTATTTACCCTATTATTACTTTTCCAATCCCAATGACTTAGTTCTTCCCACTAGCGATTTCTCACCATTTTCCCCATTGTCTTTATTTTAGTTTCATCTCTAATTCTTGTCTCTTTTCTAAAAATGTTTGCACATTATTATAGGATCAACCCCTGTTATTAATTTGAATACTTTGTAATACCTTCCCAATCCTAATGACTCGGTTCTTTTTATTAATGCTTCCTCACCATTATCTCAGTTGACTTTATCTCACTATTATTTTTTATTTCTAATTATTTTCTCTATTTTAATAATCGGTTTTCCATTATCATAGAACTAATCTCTCTTATTAATTTTAATACTCTATCATTTTTAATACTTTTTGGAAATTTTTCCTCTAACTCTTTTAATATTTTAATATTTTTAATACATTGTTTTCTCCTTTTTAATTATTTTACTTGGTCCTCCTCAATTTCTTTGTATTGATTATTTTTTCTCAAATAATTTACTATTATTTTAATATTTTCAATTTTTTCAAACATCTTTATTACCTTACCTAATCCCAACGGCCATTTTCTTGCATTAATGATAACTCTCCAATTCGACTCTATATATCCAAACCCCGGCACTCTTTTATGATCTATCATCTTTTTATGTCCATGATAATGGGTGGAGTGTCCACTAGAAATGTTGGACGTTTAAAACTCCACACATTTTCCTTCTAGAAGAATTTTTAACATTATGACTAATTATGGAAACCTGCATTCACAAACAAAAAATTTATAAATATAACTCAATTAAATTCTCCAAAGAAAAAAATTTCTTCATATAAATTTATAACCAATAGATGAGTAATTATAAATACCTTGACACAAGAAAATTTATAGATAATAAAAAAGAAATACCAAATTAGGTCAAACATAAATGAACTTTAGTAATCTTATCAAAGTGTTGCTCCACTATGTGGATGAAATA
>SNQJ01S0168226.1:0-20806 GCA_010110895.2 Picea sitchensis
TTTAGCGGATTTTGCTATTTTTAGCTGATTTGTAAATTAATCCCGGATTAAGGGATTAGGGTTTTGGTATCTACGGAATACCTAAAAACATTGTATATATTGTATGGCGAATGGTGAAATTCGATATAATGAAAAGAAGAAAGATTTTCCCAGTTGAGGGTTTTCGGTAAAAATCTTTGTGTATTCTGTGTATGAGCCATTGATTAATTTATGTATTGCTTAAGAATATATATGCATTGCTTTACTTCGCAGGTTTAAAACTTACAAGGACACACCTGGAATTTTTCTTAAACCCAACATTGCTTCGCTGCTAGAAGACGTGTTCAGTACCCCGACGAAGTTGTCTTGGTATCATGCATGCATTTACTCGCTTCCAGCAGACTTGTTCAGTGTCTCAACGGGTTTACAAACACTTCCCACACCCTGTGGTTCTTTCAAATCTTTAGAATTAATTTATAAATTTGCAAAAACTTCATGATATTCAAGAGAGAGTGGTGATACTTAAAATTTCAGATTTTGAAAACATAATTCGACCTTATATAATTTATTTTCTCGTTTAACGACCTTCATCATGATCTAAACACTTATATTTCTGTTAAGAAACCATCTCGAGGACAGGAAGGTATAATTGAGTTGTTTTCCTTAAAAACAGGGACATTGTTAACAATTTTATTAATGATAATCGTGTCTTCTCGTAATTTTAAAGAGAAACCAGGAACATTGTTTTGAACAAAAATTTCTACTGCTAATCTAAGTTTTAGCATTCACAACACTAGTTCTTTGAAAAGTCATCAATTGTTTCTCTTGGATAAAAATTATGATCTTCCTTCCACAAGCAAAATGGTGAATCAGACATAATTATTCAGAAAACAAAGCAAAATCAAGCAAAATGAAAAGAATCAAAATCAAGAAAAACAGAAAAGAAAATTAAAATAGAAAAATATGTACAAAGAGGTATATCTGGAATCATCAATAGTAATACCTTTTGAGAGCTTGGCCATTCACTGGGAAAGTGTCTGGCTGTCCCTCCAAATTGTGCAGATGAAAAGAGCTGGGACCTAATTTTTCATAAATTACAAATGGTCCCAACCACAGATTCTGGAACTTGGTGTGTTCCCCTTTTCCCTCGTGAGCTTTGTCCCACTTGAGAACCAAGTCTCCGAAATTTAAATTCCTATATGAAGAAGAATTTGAATCAAACCATCTTTTTACAATTTGTTGATGTTGATCCAGTTTCTGTTTTGCTTGTGTTTTTACTTCCTCCAATTTTAATAAGGCATTTATTCGATTTTCTAGAGGACACTCCTCCTCTTGAACTTTATGTGATAATTGCAGAGAAGGAAGTAAAACATGCGGGGGGAGAATTGCCTCTCTTCCATAGACAAGAAAAAAAGGGGAACTACCAATAGAGGCTTTTGGGGTCACCCTATGAGCCCAAAGGGCATTATACAGTGCATTTTGTCAATTCTTATGATTTTATGAAACTGACCTTTTAATGATCTTGATTAAATTTTTGTTTGTTGATTATGCTAGGCCATTACCTTGAGGGTAGTAGCTGGCATAATACTTCAGTTTAATCCCCTTTTCCAAAGAAAATACGTTCATATCAAGGGATGAAAAGTAAGAGGCGTTATAAAAAACCAGACATTCGGGAATGTAAAATCAAGTGATGATATGAGAGTTGAGGAAAGATACTACCTGATTTGATTTTACCACTTTCAAAGGTGCAACTTCAGACCATCTAGTAAAATAGTTCGTAGTTGTAAGGATATACTTTTTTTTTTTTTGTAATGCGGAGGAATCGGCAACTAGTTGGACACATTCTCACATTACACGTGGTACATTGTTATCAAGCGCTACCACTATAACCTCGGTGTTCCCCACGAGGGCCCCATACGTGGCACACCAGGTGTTCCCACGAGGCCCCATACGCGGCACACATTGTAAGTCCGGGGGAGTTGAACTCGAAACCTCATGGAACTTCATTTTCACGGCACTTGCCAATTGAGTTGCCCCCCCAGGGGCTTGTAAGGATATACTTTTGTTGTTGTGAAGAAGAAGGATTAATTTGTCCTATGATTTCAAGGCCCCATTGCTGAAAAGGGGAATCTACAGTAACAGGATACAAAGGGAATGTTTTCTTTTTCACCTGTCATGGAGCCTTTTGGTAGATTATGCATTTATGACACATCGTATGGGCATCGTTAAACAAAGTAGGCCAATGGTACCCAGCTCTTAGGACTTTGTGAGCAGTGGTATCTCCACTAAAGTGACCACCGGCTTCACCTGCATGAAGTTCAGATAGTACTTTCTTTGATTCTTCCTTTTCTAAACAACGCATAAGAACACCGTCAAAATTATTTTGAAATAATAAATTATTTATTAACTCGAAAGGTGTAGATTTTAGCCTGAGTGCTCTTCTATTTTTAGGATCAAGAGAGCGAGAGGAAGATCCATGTGTCAAATAAAATTTAATGTTCTCATACCAAGAATTCACAACAACTTGTGCACAACTGATCGGTTTTTTGTTGCGATGATTTACAGTTAAGGAGTTGATTTGGATTTCATGTTCTTCAACTGAATCAACCACTAGTTTACATAGGCCTTGACCTCTAACAATTTGTGGAGGGGTTATTTCGAGGTCATATTCCTATAATGACGTCATCCAAATGACCCTTTTCTCACCCAGTTCTTTTTGTACTAACATGTTTCTTACAACTGGGTAAGGAACAATAACCTTGGTTGTGGATTTCAGCAGGTATGACTGAAAGTCTTTCACTACTTTAAAAACAACATATGCCTATTGATCCACTGCTCGATAGTGAACATCTACTCCTTTGAAATATGACATCATGAAGGCAATGGGTATCTCATTGTTTTCAATGTTTTTTTGTGTTAACACAACAACATAAGATCAGTCAGAAGCAAAGGTGTAAAGAGTGAAATCTTGAGAAAAATCAGGACTCATCAAGGAAGGAGCTTCTATTTTTTATTTTCTAATGGAGTCAAAATCTTGAATTTCTTGTGGTCCCCAATGGTACAAAACATCCCTTTTAATTAAATTCTGTAATGGTCTTACCATTTCTGATAAACTTGGGACAAATCTTCTGACAAAATTAATCTTACCCAAAAGGGACTGCATCATTTTTTTGGAAGAGGGAGGGGGAAGCTTAGTAATAGCTTGGGTTCTTTCAGGGTCGATAATAATTCTGTCTTTAGATACTATAAACCCAATTACTTTAACGTGTTCTACTGCAATAATCGATTTCTTAGGCTTGAGGGATATGCCAAACTTGCGACATCGTTCCAGGACAACCTTGAGGTGGGGCAAGTGATCTTTCTTGTTTTTAGAGAAGACGGTGACGTCATCAAGGTAGACCACAACTGACTGGTTAATGAGGCCACGAAAAGATATGTACATTACTCTCTGAAAAGTGGCACCAATGTTTATCAATCCAAAAGGCATTTTCTTGTAGGCATAAGTGCCCCATGGGGTGTGAAAGGTGGTTTCAAGCTGATCTGAGGGAGACATGAGGACCTGGTTGTATCCTAAAAAACCATCTAACAAATATAGTCTTTCAAAACCAGACACCTACTATAACATTTGTTCCATTGGGGGAACATGTTAGTTATCTTTATTAGATGATCGGTTCAGGTTCTGAAAATCGACACAAAGTCAAATTTAACCACTTTTCTTCCTTACAGGGACTAGGTTAGACACCCATTGTGTGTGCCTTATTGGGAAAATTATCTTTGCAGATAGCAATTTATTCAATTCCTTTTTAATAGTGGGTTCCAATTTATGGTGCATCTACCTCATTTTTTGTTGAAAAGGTTGTGTCTGGGGTTTCATGGGGATGACATGTTGTATGATGTTAGGATCAAATTTTTTCAATTCATCATATGTCCAAGAAAATACATCTTTAAATTATTTAAATAATTTTATAAAAGCATATCATTCTTGTTCGAAGCATCCTATTCCCATATCAATATTTTCAAGATTGTCCTTTGTTCCTAAATTAACTGACTCATAAATCAAAAAATAACTGTTCATTTTAGAATTAACTGGCCCTCTAAATTTATCATGCAAGTCCTAAATTTTTTCTAGTTTTACAATAGATCTGGGGATAGAGTTTACCAGATCGAATGTCGATTCAGGAGATCTAGGATATGATATTACCGTGAAGTTTCGAAGGCTTTCATCGTGAGTGCTTTCATCAATGACTATACCTTGAAAAGTATCTTCCATATGCAGGAAGTTGATAATTTGTTGATCATCTTCGAATACTCTCCATTTTGTGATTTTATCTAGAATCGACGACCTTAACAATAATTCAATTGAAAGTGCATTAGGAGAAAGACCTTCAACAAGCAATAGTTTAGAAGCAACATTGGCCAATAAATCAGCGTCTCAATTATTTAGTCTAGGAATGAAATTTATGTTAAATGCTGAAAATTTATGTATTAAAATCATACCTCTGTCTGGTATCTTTTCAGATGTGGTGATAGGGAATGTATGGAGTTTCTTACATGTTTAACCACTATTTTCGAATCACCAAATAACATCAAATTTTTCACGTCCATGTCCAAAGGTTTCCTAAGTCCTTGTAGAAGTGCTTCGTATTCGGCGGTGTTGTTAGTGCACTCAAACTCTAGTCGAAAGGCAATAATAGTCTTATTATCTGCAAGGTTGACGAGTACGCAACATGCTCCTGCTCCTTCTTTGGATTTGGATCCATCAAATTACAAAGACCAGATTTGGGCTTCGTTAGTAGTACTTGGCATACTTGGAAAAGTTGATGTCTGAGTATAAGTCATAACTTCTAATTGCTGCCCAGGATCAGTGATAGAAGAAATTTTGGTCATGAAATTATCAAAGAAGGTATTCATTCCCTCTGTTTCAAATGAGTTTACAGATGTGACAAAAGGTTCATTAGGATCATTTAGATCTGTCACAATATGCTTCAGATAACGTTCTTTGCTTATCTTGATCTTGTTGGGATGTCCATTTTCTGGCAGCGACAAATGAGACCAATCTGTGGCAAAGTAACCATGTAGCTGTTCGGACCAGTCCATACTTAAAAACAAACCAGAAACTTCAGACATATCCACAACGAAAATGTCAATTATCTGATGAACCTTAGTATGGAAGATAATCTAACCAAAACATTCTTAATCTCACCAATTACGTTAACGTTTCTTCGATCAAGACGAACGATTTTGAGATCAGAAGGTTTAACTGATGCATTAATTTTTTGACAAACATATAGAGGAATTACGTTTGACGATGCACCGGAATAGACCATACAATTATGTACATTCCTATTGAAAATTTCAAAGGTTAACAAAAAAGGAGGGACATTTTTCTAAATGTTAACAACAAAATTCTATTGATTTTTAGTTGTTGTCCCTAAAACAATTTTATCTACATTTGCTACAGTTTTTTCAGCTAGATCCCTTTTATATGGAAGTTCAAATGTCATTTTAGTTGGGATCATTTTGGTTTTTTTTAAACCAATTTCTTCATTTTTCTTGCTGCTAGGATCGTTGTTTTTACTATTTTTAGCGATACTTTGAAGCATTTTCTGCAAAATAAGGGGAAATTTCAGCAGCTCAAAAACATAAATATTAGCCCTCAGTTTTTTTAGATATTCAATTAAATCATATTCTAAAGAAGGGGCTTCTAAACATTGTTTAATTTCAGTTTTCTTTGACTGTTTTAGAAATACATTATTACTCATTTCAGAAGAAGATATGTTTTGTGTTTTGCTTCTTGTGTTGTAGGGGTGAACAGTTTCAAAATTTGCTTGGAAGATACTCTCCGAGAAGTGACCAAAGATATTGGGATATGATTCCTCCTCTTCCAGTACTCTTCCTCAACAATGTCTTCAGAACTTTTAGGAGCGACAAAAGAAGAATTATCATGTTCTTCTAAGATGGTTTGCAAAGTGTACTGTAAACTTTCAAAATTTAGACCTTTAGTGGTCGGGTTTGGCCAGTTGGGAGGAAAAGGTTTCCTGAAAGGAGGTTTAAAACTTCATTTTCTTGTGGACGCCTCCTCAGTTGATCTCTTCAAGTCAACGACCTGGTTGGACAATTTTTGGAAAGCTTTCTGCAAGCTCTCTAAGTCTAAAGTTTCTGGTTGATTTTTAGTTTGAGGAGGTCTTGTAAGGATCTCTATTTTCTTTTTAGAGGATGAAGTTGTTCCAGCTTCACTATTTAAATTGTCTTTTAATATTAATGTATCCTTTTCAACTTCGCTTGCCTCCTCAAAGACTTCTAACAGTGCATTCTTTTTAGACGTTTTAAACCAAATTGCTATGTTATTATGCAGAGCCTTAGTGTAATATGTGACAATTAGGCTTTCAGCAGGCATTGAATCTGCGGGGATTTTATTCTTTAACGTAAGAAATATTTGGTTAAAATATTTCACTTTTTCCTTAGGATTCATTTTTAAGCTCGAGAGCTCCATAGCCAAGACTTCTGGAGATTTATCATCTCCCAAATTTTCCAAGAAACAAGTTTCAAACTTCTCCCAAGAGATGATGGTTTGGGGTTATTGAGCGAAATACCATGTGAAGGCATTTCCTTCAAAAGTATAAGGAAATAATTTGCATACTACGTCCTCGTGTTCAACACTTCAGAGTCTAATGCACAAAATACATTTTTTGATGTGGTCTTCAGCAGATTGTTTGGAATTTTGATCAAATTTAGGTAACCATTTCTCTAGATGTTTTGGTAATGGGTGTTGAGGTCCGGAGACTACCACGACATCTTGATCAAGCTAAGGTTTGGAAGGATTTTTTTGGTTTTCCATGGGAGTTTGTGGTGTCGAAGGCTGAGATGGTCCTGACAAAGAACTGTCGTCGTCTGAAGATTCTCCCTCCGAAGAAGATGGAGATGAACCAGGTGGGGAAGGTGGGATACCAGATCCTCCGGCTCCAAGGATAGGTATTTCGGTAATATTAGTAGTATTATCACCTAAAGGGTTTTGGAGTAGACCAGTTCCTTGAAGTTGTTCTCAGATATACGCGAAATATAGAGGTTGATTAAGTTGCCTACCAGGTTGTCTGATACGGGATAAATAACTATGTGTCCTTATGAGTGACTGATGAACAATTTCTTAGAAGTCAGCACCTTAAGGAACTGGTGTCATTGGTTCAACAGGAACCTCAAGGTTATCGTTTGAGGTAGTTGTTGTTTCATATGTAACGTTATTTTCTGAGTGATTATGCGTCACGACAAGGGAGCGAGTGTGTGGGGGAGGATTCTTGCGACCTCCACGTGCTATCAATTGAATTCAGGCCCTCATTTTAGTGCCATTTGTTGACAGGAATAAATGACACACCGTCAACTGGAAGGATAGATCTAGACCAGGGTTGTCTAATTAACCCAATCTGTTTGGTGTGATCTACCCTGACGAGTTTAATGGCTCCATTAGCCAACTAGGGTCCTAAAATAAAGAAAGAAAATAAACTACTCTAAAACTATAACTACAATACTATGTACATGAATCTAATTATTTACAAATGTTAAACATAAACAAAAATATGAACATGTTATTATGAACAGGGTAATTACAAATTGCAAGTTTAGGTGGATGTCTTGCGAAATCAATTTTTTTGTGATTATTTACGAAGTAGATAAAGAAAGAACATATTTTTATATTTTATGTTTTACAAATTAAAATCTAAGAATTGAAAAAAGAAATACTAATAAAGCATAATCTAAAACAGGAACAAAATAATAGTCACAACCAATTTAAACTATCTTATTTCACTAATAAAATAAATTGAATGTGAATAAAACTAACCTGAGATTAGTCTCAAATTGTGTCTATATCCCTGTGCAATCCATACTAACAACTATCTTGCCTATGAGAAAAATCTGCAACAGGCTTATACTAACATCTCCTGAATAAATTCAAGGTGTTTATTGACAACTAGGCTATAAGAACGGAGTAGTAGACATATAGTTCCAATGACCTTGTAATTATGAATGATTACAGTAAAATAAATCTTAATGTGAATAATTCATTTGGTACATCAACTAAACATCAAGCGTAAATCATGATATTAAAGTTGAAATAACGATCCCAAGTGTAATATATGAAACGACAAGTTATAGACAAAATTTAAAGCACTGAATAAAATGAAACATCATATGCTAATGAGACTAAAGTTGTGTAGCATATCGATATCCCATAATATAAGAGAAAAAACATAAATGGAACAGTGTCACGCTGGTCTAAAGCCGAAATGTGAGCCACTTGTCCATATAGTTTTGGAATTACATGTCAATAAAGTGTCCCAATCCAAGATCATTTCAATAACAAAGTGAATCGTATTTAAAGTAACCTCGGATCCGCATATTCATATCTCATAGGATAGAGTTGGATTTCCCAAAATCAAGTGATATTGCAAAAATAGTGGATGAGAAACCACTTATAATAGAGTTGGTTTATGAAAAAATAAATGAAAGTTTTTCTAAAAAATAAAGAAGGAGAAACTACTAATCATTTAGGCATATAATTGCAAATATTTTCTCCCAATAATCAGCAGCAAAATCTCCCATTTCCTGAGAAAAGAAAAAGCAATTTGATTAATTAGAACAAACAATTACTAATAACTAATTTTTTATTTAAAAGAGACTTGGCTACAGAATGGAAGATTCTGTAGCCAATCTTAATTTTAGTAAATAAAATCAACTTCAAATCGACTTATTTTGAATTAGATAACATAAATAAAATGAAAGGAAAAATAAAATTATTTTACCATTAAAAGTTAACTAAAGAGGGGTCAGGTAGTTCAGAGTTTATTATTGCCTTGACACTGGTCACATTCTTGATGACTATGTTTCTGGATCCCTTGATATGTTTAGTCTTCCTCTCTACATTCGCCTTGATATTGAGGTTTTCTTGCCTCAACAAGTCATTTTGAGCAGTAAGAGTTTTAATTTGGGCCTATAAGAGAGAAATGTCGGTGTAATAACGCTCGACCCAATGGAAACAGACATCACATTGTACAGGGGAGATGGCAGGTCGATGAAGGGCACAGTCAACCAAGGGTGCATCATTCTTACCTATTTTTTTCCTCAGATCATGCCTAATACCGGAGAACCCTTCTTTACCTTTAAAGCATGGTGGAAAATTTGTCATGAAATCGCAAGGTTCAGTACGGACGATAACTTCCTTCCTGGAACCCTGAAATTTTGGATCTTCTCGAACTAGAAAATCCTCTATCTCAATATCCGAACCCTCATCGACCTCAATCGGATCGATCGAGCTTAGATGAGAATCATTTCGGTTCTTTAGTTTCCTTGAGATTAGGCGACCCAATTTCTTGTTCTTGAAACCCAAATCTGTACAAGGGTGTTTTGTCGCTTTACAAAGCTTCTTGGCACCATAATTAACAATAAAGTTTGGGATACCATCATTCATAGGCACAAGAGGGTCAATTACCTTCAATTCATCAGTCTCTTGCTCGGGAAATCTTGCAGGTGGGAACTTACACAACGTCTCTTCATTTAGAGGTTTTTTGTCAATAAACTATGATCCATTGATTGAATTATCAAACTGGTCTTCAACCACTGGCTTGTCTAAGTTGGGGTTTTTTGTTAAAAGAGGGTCTGTTATATGGTCATCCTAGGCAAAACCATTCCTCATTAAAAAATTCTCCCAACTGTCACCTATGGTCAACAGGTGATACATCAACAATATCTTAACCAATCTATGATGGAACAGGCTTGAATCGACACCCTGACTCTTATATCCTTTGGAAATCTTATAGAGACTCCTCAATAAGTAAAAGGGCATATCTAAATCGAAACCTATGAAGTTCATGAGTAAACGGATATGGTAGAGAAAGACTAGTCCGTATCAACCTTCGCATGCCACAAATTGCTTGAGAATTAACAATAAACCATGCCATCTAGGTTTTACCAAGGAGATAGGAATACCTTTTACACAATAGTTGGTTTTTCGATATGTGTTAAACAAAATCCATGGGACTCCTTCAATTCGAGCGTTTTTTAACCACCTTTCGCCCTTTGATGGAAGTCCTATTGCTTTGCTCACGAATGTCTCCAATTTTAGCTCTGAAGCCATCGAAGGTTTGTGTGAAGGATTTTACAACCTGAATATTATAACCTTCAAATTTATTAAGGAATATATCCCAACCATGACTCTTTAGATATTCAATCGCATCGTCATGGGAAAGTAACGCCTGGCATCCATTCGGCTCCAAGCGAACGATGGGTACCATAACAATTGTAACCGAAATGAAAGAGAGATTACTCAGAATAGTTTTAGGTTCGAATCATGTGAAAAATAGAAGCAAGTCTGAATGGAGAATAGAGACCCGAAAATAACAGAGCTTGAGGGTTATCATGACTCAAATAGTAGGAATGAAAACCAGAAGTTTCATCGTATCTCCTACCATCTCTCCTGATGATTTCCCGAACTACATGGTACCAAACCCTATGGAGATAATGAATAGGCTCATTAATGTTTTGAGCTAGCCAAGTAAGGTGAGGACGTGAGTACATCAGGTTGTATTCATTGGCATGAACATCGATGCGACCATTAAACTCATGAAATAATACCAAATAGTTAACCAAAGTTTTTTATGTACCCAAGAAATTCGATAACGAAATATCAAACCATTGAAATAATAATAATCGTATTAACAAAAAAAATGGATCCACCAACCATTTAGTAAAATTTAAATTTCAATTACATATGGATAGCTTGTTAAAAGATATTTCTAAAGAATAAAATTATTAAAACAAGCCAAGTTTTATGTTTAATTCATGCTTGCAGTCATGAATTAAAAATAAAACAATCGAAAATTGAAACAATAAAAAATAATAAGGTAGGATTTCACCCAACAATCATTCGAAACTTAGAAAAGTATTTACAGATTCGAGGTAATGGCAGGTACAAAAAATGTGATGTCTTTCGATCGTGTAAAATATCAAAAATCATGTGTTGCTTCCAACACTTTGCCAAGCTGAAATCATTTGAGTTGAGCCACAGGAGAGGGCGTGAAGGATATGGGTGAAAGAATCAGAGTTGTGTCGAGAAGGAAGTTCATGTAGAAGTAAAAAATATGTGAACGATAAAGAGAAAGAAGGAGTAGATTTATTTGGTGGAAGAGAGCCACCCATTTTTTAAAAGTGGAGAAGAAACCCATAAATTTTTAAACCTTCGTGAAATAACAGTTGGAAGGGTAGAAGAACCATTGTGGAGATTAACTGATTGACCTTGGAGTCACTGGGGTAAATAAATTTCTTGTCATGTAAAAAAGGAAGCAAAATAAAGAAATAGCAGACACACGTAAACCTCTATGAAAGAGAAGTTGGTGAGGCTACCGTTTTGTTTTCTTGGGTTAATAATTTACAAATATTAAAAGAAAATCAAAGATTTATTTTTTAAGGATATATTTTGAGAAGTCTTCCTTTTTGTTTTTTGGTGGAAAAATATTTATATTAAAAGGATTGGAAAAGAAGCAGAAAAAGAGTAAACTTGTTGTGGCCAAAGTATTATTTCAAGAGTTTTTTTATTGTAAAGAAGACTATAAAAATAAGTGAAAAATACTTTGTCACATCAGTTTTAATGGGAAACAAAGATTACAGAGATATGGAAAAGAAAGTGTTGGATGAAATTGGTTCAACAACCTTTGTAATTGTGAGATGATGAGATTTTATTTTCTTTGTAATAATGAAAATTGTTTAGAAGTATTGTTAATAGTTTGTAAGTGTTACTAAATTATTTGGAAATATTGAGATTCACGGCCTCAATATGGAGGTGAATATGAAGGTGTTGTTATTCTATTAGAATTAGCTACTCTAACAAATGATAGGAGAATATGGAAATCCAAGACAAAGGTAAATTAAAGAGGAAGAAGCACGGTGATGAGATTTATTTTGACATTTATAAAGAAAGTTGCAAAGAGATAAGCAAAGTTGATAGATTCCAGTTAGGCCAGCAAATTCGATAGATGAAGAAGAGTCACCATGGAGTGAATAGTCTGTAAGACAAAAAATCGAGACTTCCAGGGAGAAGAAGTTGCATGACAAAAGTATTTCCTCTTCTATTGTTGAAGAGAAAGTATGATTGATGCTGAGCCATTTTATGGACAAATTTTTCACATTATTGAGCAGTAAAAACTGCATGCAAAAAACCTCACCCTGAGAAATAAAGGAAACCAAAAAGGCGTGAAGAAGAAATATGGACAAAGACATAAAGAAAAAGTGGAGAAGAGAATGCAACAAAATACAACTAAATTTTGGTTAATTTTTTTGGTTTTTTCAATCACCAACAAATATAAGGAGAAATGAATTGTTGTAATTTGAGGGGTACATGTTCAGTTGTACCTGACACCCAAGTAAGCTTTTTGTTCTAAGTTTTTTGGTCCAAGTTGTAAGCTTTTCTATAAGCAAGTTGTGTTCCCCATGTTTTGTAAGACCTGGTTGATTTAGGCCTACATATATTTGTATGTGATCATGTAGTGTGTTCCTGGTTTTGAGCATCTTGATGTGTTGTTCATGGGAGGAATTTGGTATTAATTCCACTTGAATCAGAGGATTTGAATCTTCGTTTAAGAGGGGAAAAGTATAATATTTTAATCTCAGAATGTGGGACCAAGTTATGTTTAAGGGGGAGTCTAATGCATTGGTATCTGGTGATATTGATAATGATAGTTTTTTGTCAGATGTAATTAAGGGGGAGTGTTAAGGAAAATACCTAATTACATCCTTAACTAGTTAATTAGTTAGTTTACCATTAAGGAGTTCGTAACTCCATAACTTGTTATAACCATATTGGGTAACTGTACATGTTCATATTAATAGAATACCAAGTAATCAACTGACGATATAAAGTGGGATCAACCAACTGTGACTCAGAAGCATTGATCTTCTTCCAGTTGGTAATCATGGATGTGGACATGGGCCTACAATCCTCCATCTGGAATATCCTCAGAATGTCAAAAGCATACTTCCCTTGTCCCAAAAAGATGTGTCCAAGATCCTTCCAAACCTCCAACCCCAAAAAATAATGCATCAGTCCAATATATTTCATCTCGACCTCTAAAGCAAGGCTCTCCTTACAGCTATTAATGAGTCTCTCAACCCCTACAATGAAAATATCATCAACATATAACAAGAGTATGAGAGTATCCTCTCCAACCATAATGAAGTACAGGTTGGTATCCACCACACTCTTCTTGAAGCCCAACTGCTAGAAGTAGACCTAAATCCTAGAGTACCAAGCTCTAGCAGCTTGTTTCAGCCCATACAATGCCTTCTTTAGTATGCACACATGAGACTCTATCCCATGCACCTCAAAGCCCAATGGTTTTTCAATGTACACCTCCTCCTGTATGAGACCATTTAGAAATGCAGTCTTCACATCCATCTAATGGATCTTCCAACCCATCTCTATTGTAATAGAGATCACTGCCTTGATCGATTTATATCTAGAAACCAAGAGAAGGTCTCATCATAATCAACTCCCTAAACCTGTGAGAACCCCCGAGACACAAACCGAGCTCTCTACTTCTTAATGCTTCCATCTGCAGCATATTTGAGTTTGTAGAGTCATCTGGAAGTCACCACTAACTTCCCCTCGGGTCTAAGAACAACCTCCCAAACATCTTTCTCCATGATGGAATTGTACTCTTCCATCATGGAATCTCTCCAATCCTGCATGCCAACAACCTCCTCAAATATGGAAGGCTCAGACTCCGTGATGTTGCTCATCATCGCAAGATAGATGAAAAATCTCTCAAGAGGTTTACTCTCCCTCACAACCTATATGGGATTCCCCACAGAACCTTGATCCTCCTTTAGAGTGTCCTAAAGCCACTTGAGCTTCCTCCTATATGAAGTATTGTCCCATGGAGGGGACTCCACCTGATCAACCCCATCACATGAATACTGTGAACCTGAAGCAGAATATGGAGCATACGATCCTAAAATCTGAGGATCAATAACCTATGATCCTGACATTAGTGGTCCTATACCCTGTGGACCAGTCATCACAAAAATTGGTGGACCTGAACTCTGTGTCACTAAAGTCTATTGTGAACTCACCTGAATCTGAGGTGATGACTGCACACCCTTATCAGTACCTCATGACTTCCTAAAGGATATATCCTCCTCAAATATCACATCCCTTCTCACAACTTTCTTCCTCAAGGAAGGGATGTATATGCGTAAATCCTTTGAAGGCTCAATGTAGCCAACAAAAATCCCCTTTTATGTTGTGGGCTCTAGATTTTTCCTCTTCTCGGAAGCGGCATGTGAATATGTAAGGAACCCAAAACTCCTAAAGTGCCCAACCTCAGGCCTCTTCTTAGAGAAAGCCTCCTCAGGAGTCTTATCCCCCAATTCTTTGTGTGGACTCCTTTTCTATAGATAAACTGCAATGTAACATTCCTCAACCCAAAGAAATAGTGTTAACCCATTATTATCCAACATGGCTCTCGCAGCCCCAACTATGGCCTTGTTCTTCCTCTTAGCAACCCCATTCTTTTATGGATTTTAAGGAACAATCAAATCCGTCTTGATGCCCTATCCTGCACATAATTCATTAAACTCCTAGGAGGTATACTCATCCCCATTATCTGTCCTCAATACTCTGATTTTCCTCCTAGTATGGTTCCCCACAAGAGCTTCGAACTCTTGGAACCGATTGAAGACCTGTCCTTTGGTCTTCATGAAGAAAATCTAAGACTTCTGAGAGAAGTCATCAATGAATATGACATAGTAAAAACAACCACTCAACGATACAAAATACATAGGACCACATACATTAGAATGAATTAGATCAATTATACCTACTGCTTTGTTGTGAGTACCTGGAAAAGAATTATTGGTGTACTTTCCCAAAGCACACCCCTTGCACAACTCTTGGTGCTCCGTATTGAACTCTGACACTACAGTCATAATATCCCTCATTATCCTCAGATCCCCATGATGCAAACGGGCCATCCTCCTATGCTATAGCTCAGAAAGATCACTCCTACTAGTAGTATGATACAATCCACTAGCTGGTTGAAACATGAGCTTGCACAACTTTTCATGTCGAGTCCCAATCACTTTGGCTGAAGTGATGTTGGACCCCTTGGGAAATAAAGCACCTGTCGATCACGAAACAACACCTCATATTCCCTCGCCTCAATAGTAGAAACTCAAGTCAAGTATATGAACTTCCATGCACATACACTCTCTGGGTTTCTTCCTGAACAAAGTCATCCCAAAGACATTCCCACTTGGGAAGATTCTCCCTTGCCACAATGCCCTCAACAAAAAATACCCATTGTTTGGTCACCCCATTCAATGTTGTCCTCACAAGCTCACTGTCAACAATGGCCTCCCCAACAACACCAAGTTCATCTCTCACATGTGTCAACCTGGTAAGATATGTGACCACATTTCCAAGCTTCGTCATTCTAATGCTTTTCAATTTCTCTCTCAAAACCATCTTTCAGTTCTCATTTGCACTTTTATACAACTTCGTCAAGGACTCCAACATTTGATAGGAATTTGTCTTCCTTGTCACATGCAGAATCAAATGGTCCTTGACGGCATCAAGGATGATTCTTTTATCCTTGATACTCTTCTTGGTGTAGGTTGCGAGAAGAGTAGCATCTGTTGGTATTGTTAATGGGTTTTTCGTGGAGTTCTCAACAATGTCCCATAACTCACTCTCGTGGAGAAGCAAAATCATTCTCTCCTTCCAAACACCAAAATTTACTACCCCATCAAGTCTCTCCTCAAATCTTAAACCTGTAGTCATTGACCTTTCTCAACTGAAATAACAAATTCCAAAATTGCAACATTATTATGTTCGACACATTGATACGTTTGGAAATGTTTGTCACATTGAGATGTCAGGATATGTGTATCACATTGTAATGTGGTGAAATGTTCATCATATTGCAACAACAGGGAAATGTGTGACACATTGTGACCTCTGTTTATATTCTTCACATTGCAACATTACTATCCACATTGCCATGACATGGCTATGTTTGTTACATAACGACATCAATTTATGTTCGTCACATTGCGACGTTACTATGTTTAGCAAATTGCAACACTTCTATATTCTTCAGATTGCAATGTTACTATGTTCTTCATTGTGCGACGTTACTATGATCGACACATTGCAACATTACCATGTTCGTTAGATTGTAACATCCATGTTGTTTTAATCAGATTACAACGTCGAGTTATATTCATCACATGACAAGATTGGTTTGTATTCGACACGTTATGAAAATGAAGTTTTGATGAAGTTTAAAAACAAATCTAAATAAATATTTCCTTTGTGAAAAGATAAAAACTTTGAACTTATGCCATTTATTTTCACACTACTCAAAGCCCACACACCTCAAACATTGATATTAATACATTAATTTAAATAAAATACATTAATATTTCCACACAAAGAAAATACATTAATGTATAAAATGCATTAAAGTAAGAAGAAAATAAAGATTGAAATTAAAACGTAAGATTAAAATAAACACCTATAAAATGCATTAAAATAAGAAGAAAATAAAGCCTAAAATTTAAACGTAAAAATAAAATAACACCTGAATGTAAGTTCTGAATAAAATAAAACCTAACATAAATCTTGCAGGTACATATCCAAAGACCGCGCCTTTGGGGATTTTGCATGTCAACTTTGGGAATTTTACGGCCATATAAAAGTTTATGTATTAAATACTATTGATCAGTGCTAAATTTATTTCCAGTCAGATAAAATCTTGCGCTTATGTATTAAATACTATTGATCAGTGCTAAATTTATTTCCATCCAGATAAAATCTTGCTGGTTTGGATTCCGGATCAAGTTAAAATTCTTGACCTAAAATATTCCCATCGTTTTGATTCTTTAGTAGAAGGAAAAAAGTCTAAATTCAACACTGTTCGGTCGTCTTCCAGTTAAATATTTACAAATGTTATCTTTAAGCTAATTCGAGAAAGTTGTTTCCCATTAATTGTTTCGAAGATTTAAAACTACCACGTGAATTGCAATTCGAAGTCTAAATTTTGATATTTCAAACTACCACGTGAATTGTAGTTAGAAATCGAATTTTCTAAATAGTAAAAATCATCAAAAGCTAATTATTAAATTCATATTGGGAAGTGCAACCAGTATGATTATTATTAGCTCGCTGGTTTTTATGGCTGCCCTAGCAAAGTCCAGAAGACCCAAAACTGCATGATATGATTGATTCCGTCACTGGGTACCCTGTGAAGCCTTTAACTCTGTCGTTCCAAAACCAGTTACGGTTAGCCACAAGTTGGATTATTGCTTCTCCAATAAAATAGCACAATCTGAAAGCATCTTCTTTAGCTTGCCATCTGCCTGTATATGAGAACACTGGATTTTATTTTAACTATTAATTCAACATTATTCTTGACCATCAAACAAGTGACAAATAAGTACATACTCAGAGAATCCAAATATTCAAGGCCGACTATGCTAGATGGATCGCCTGATTTTATTTTAACTATTAATTCAACATTAATTTTGACAAAGAAGTAAATGCAAAATTAGTACATACTGAGAGAATCCAAATATTTACGTCGAAAGGCGTACATCTATTGACAATGAGCATAATTAATCAGCTTTTAATTTAAAATTTTAATCTGATGGTTAATAATTGAAGATGCTGGCATATTCTTAGTCGTCCTCCCAAATCACATTCATTGATTTGGGAGGACGACTAAGAATATGCCAGCATCTTCAATTATTAACCATCAGATTANTCATAACTTCCTTGTATTTCTGAATGCATCCATTACCCTGTTTACTTTTTAACATTTACCTAATCATATTTAAAAATTACTGTAGCACTATATGATTGCCATGTTTAAATGATTAACCTTTCAGATTATCATTTAGATTTCCTCAACTGTCCAACGTTTCATTTTCTAGCTGCATTTTCTGTCTTTCCTCACCTATCTGTGCCTTTCATTTTAGCCGCGTTTTCTACAATGAAAACATCCCGTGGGTTTAGCTTCAAGAAAAAGTATACAAATATTTGCATATTTACTCACTGATACAGATGCGTCAAAGACTGATGTAGATACATCAAAAGTTTTTTTGCATGATTTGTAAATAGGATTTTTTTAATACTAAATATTAAATGGATAGCCCAGATTTAATAAAGTCAAAACATTCTTGGTCCTATGAGATTTAAATAAAAACCTAAAACATTAATGGTTATTTTTTTATGAGAATTAAATCAAAACATTTTTATGAGATTTAACTAAAAACCTAAAACATTAATGAATCTTTTTTTATGAGAATTAAATCAAAACATTTTTATGTAAAATAGTACTAACATTTTTATGTAAAATTAAAAGAAAATATAATTACGCAGAAATAAATATAATTTTTTTCATATTACCACAGACAAATTAAGGATATCTTTCGAAGTTCTCAACCGCTAGTTAGCCACTGTGCTAGTAGTACATACTCAGAGAATCCAACCACAAGTTAGCGACTGTGCTAGTAGTACATACTCAGAAAATCCATCGACTATACTAGATGGATCATGCCAAATGGCAAGTTTGTTAGCGACTGTGCTAGTAGTACATACTCAGAAAATCCATCGACTATACTAGATGGATCATGCCAAATGGCAAGTTTGAGGATCAGAAACAATCGATCGGTCTAAACAACACCCAACACCTTTTGATGAAAAGGAAATGACTTGAGTCATTCTCTAGCCCCTTATCATTGATTAGATTCGGCTTACCTAAAAAATATTGAACATGGATTGCAGAGCGCAAGCGTTACCAGATGACCATAATATGAAACGTCAACAAAAATAAATAAATAACTAACTTTAAATTGAACTGATAACTTAAAATTGAACGCAAATAATTTAATTTAAATTTAATGCCACAAATTTAATTTCAACTCAGAGCATAAATTGAAAGCATACTTTTAATTAAATAACTTTAAATTGATTTAAATAACTAACTTTAAATTGAACTGATAACTTAAAATTGAACGCAAATAATTTAATTTAAATTTAATGCCACAAATTTAATTTCAACTCAGAGCATAAATTGAAAGCATACTTTTAATTAAATAACTTTAAATTGATTGCATAAAATTTAAATTGAACGTATACCTTTTAACTAAACGCTAGAAAAGAATAAATTTAAAATTGAAAATTAGAAGCATATTTTTAAATTGAATGCAGAAATACATAAATAACTTTAAATTGAGAAACGTGCCTGGCAACGGAGTTGAGGTACTGCTGTTTAATTATCACAATGCAGAAATATTGATCTCGGTTATTTATTTAAATGTAATAATCAAGTTATAAATAATAAATCTTATTCATTGATTTGAGAGAATTATTAAAAATATGTTAAATATGATAATCAAGTTATAAATAATAAATTTTATTCATTGATTTGAGAGAACTATTAAAAATATGTCAATATCTTCAATTAATAACTATCAAATTAAGATTTAAGATTAAAAAAATCTTGTAACCATTTTAAATAGAATTAATTATTTTTATTACTTTTGACATCTCTACAAATTGGAGGATGGTAGTGTTGAAGTTCTCATTGTTGTATAATCAAAATTTCAATACAATACAGTAAAATCAATGTAATCCTATGATATTTTGAACGGTGCGTAATTAAAATCAGAGATCAATTAATCTCAATAACAATAAGGCCACAAGGGCACATCCACTCACATAATCTATTGTTGTGTTAATTAATGTAAATCAATTACATATACATAGCACAAGGTGTTCACAACAACCTTGAACTAACCTCCTACAAAGGTGGATTTGAAACCACCAGCAAACCCTAATTTGGACAGGCACACAACAACCCACAACCACTTAGTTACGTAGATACTAATTTTTACATTATTCCAACACCCCCCCTTAATGGAGAAATGGATTTTCTACCAAACATAACAGAGCAGAACATAACATGCTTGTTGGTCTCAGTCTCAGCTAAGCTTACAAATTAACAATTTCATCTTAACCTTTCTTGATCTTAGATAGTGATGTAGATGGAGCTTCTTCCATGGATTGCTACTCCATATATGTTTCATCTTGACTTTGTTCCGCTTCATAGCCCTTTTTGCTTTGTTCCTCGGCATTTTGGAATTTGACTTCTGATTATTGTTCTTTGTCCTCAACACTTTTGCATTTTCTTTGTCCTAAGAACATTTGTCTTTAATGTTCGCAAATGCTTCCAACTCCACATAAATATGTTGCTCCCATTTCTGGATACAATCAACAATGTCTTGCTCAACGGACTCTTGCAACATTAGCTCATAGTAGTACTTTATTTCTTCAAGACTCCACTTTATAAAAACTGACTCAATTTCTATATATGTAATGCAGTCTTCTTCTTCTGTGTCGATGCAGTCCTCATCATAATCTAATGTTTCTTTGCATTCATCATAATATGGATTTTGAAGCCACTCCTCAATAAATTCTAATTCTTCATCAAACTTATGTGGCACTTCACCTAAGTGCTTCACATCACATTCTTCCTTAGCAAATCCTACACACTCAAAAACATTCATTAGAGTATCAATATAATTTTTGCTCATTTCATTTTGCTCTTCTAAGAGAGCTTTCTGATTTCTTTCCTGTTCATCTCCCTTCTTTTCCTTCTCCGCAACAATAAAGTTGTCTTCCACTTGATTTGTGTATGCAAGTGGACCATTCTTCTCACCAAACAACAACTCATCAATAAGATGTTTCTCATGCATCAATTTTGACCACTCTTCATTAGAT
>SNQJ01S0168230.1:0-11746 GCA_010110895.2 Picea sitchensis
CTCGGATTCATTGTATCTAATGAAGGGATGATCATTGACCCTGAGAGGACTCAATTCATTTCAAAATCCCCCCCTGCCCCCCTCTTCCAAAAAGTCCATGCAATCTTTCTTAGGTCAGATAAATTTTGTTAGAAGGTTTGTCCTGAGTTTTTCAGAAATGGTCAGACCATTGCAAAACTTAATAAAAAAGGATGTGCAGTACCATTGGGGACTTCTAGAAAGTCAAGCTTTTGACTCAATAAAAAAGTCCATAGTGGAGGCTCCATCCCTAATGAGCCCTGACTTTTTGTGAGATTTCACTCTCTATACATTTGCCTCTGATCAGTCTTAGGCCGATGTGATAACCAAAAGAATGATGAAAACAATGAAGTTCCTATTTCCTTTATGAGTTTATCCTTTAAGGGAGTAGAGCTTAATTACCCAACAGTAGATAAACAGGCTTATGTTGTTTTTAAAGAAGTAAAACATTTTTGATCTTATCTGCTGAAATCTAGGACGAAAGTTATTGTCCCTTATCCTACTGTCAGAAATTTGTTAGTACAAAAAGAACTGGGTGAGAAAAGGGAAAACTGGGTCACATCCTTACAAGAATATGACCTCGAGATCACTCCAACACAAATTGTTAGAGGCCAAGGTTTATGTAAATTAGTTGTTGATTTAGTTATAGAACAACATAATCAAACTGATATGTTAATTGAAGGTCAGCATAATCAAAATCAAATCTGTTGTGTACAAAATCTTACTAGTCCTTTGTATAATGACATCAAGTTTTATCTAATAAAGGGATCAGCTCCCCGTCACCTTGATCCAAAGAAGAGGAGAGCGTTGAGATTAAAATCTGCTTCTTTCTAGATGGTGAATGGTATAGTGTTTTGCTAAAGTTTCGATGGAATACTTATGCGTTGTCTGGAAAAAGATGAAGCAGATAAAGTCTTATTAGAATTACATGCAGGTGAAGCTAGTGGGAATTTCGGTGGAGACACCACTGCCCACAAAGTATTAAGGGTAGGATATTACTGGCCCACTATTTTCAAAGATGCCCATACGTTATGCCACAATTGTATAATCTATCAAAAGGCTTCTGGACGAGTATAGAAGTCAGCATTCCTGCTGCAACCTGTCTCGATGGATTTCCCTTTTCAGCAATGGGGCCTTGACATTATAGGCCCAATTAACCCCACATCATCGCAATAGCATAAATACATAATTACAACAACAAATTATTTCACTAGATGGTCTGAGGCTGCACCATTAAAAGTGGTAAACACCAGTCAGGTAATATCCTTCCTTAACTCAAACATTATCACTTGTTTCAGTATTCCTGAATGTCTAGTGTTTGATAATGATTCCTATTTTGCATCTCTCGAAATGAGTGCTTTTTCTTTAGAAAAAGGAATAGAAATAAAGTATTCTGCCAGTTATTACCCTCAAGGAAATGGTTTGGTGGAATCGACCAATAAAAACCTGATCAACATCATCAAGAGAACGGTCTCTGAAAACCACAAAAACTGGCATAATGCACTATTCAATGCAATCTGGGTTGATAGGGGAACTCTGAAAATCGTTGTTGGTAATTCCCCCTTTTTCCTCGTTTATGGTAGGGAAGCAATTCTTCCACCGCATGTTCTCCTTTCGTCTCTATAGTTATCATAGAAGGTTTGGGAAGAAGACTGTCCTCCTTTGGAAAGCAGGATTAATGCTTTGCTGAAGTTAGAAGAAGTAAGGGCTCAAGCAAAATAAAAACTAGATCGACATTAACTTATTGTCAAAAGTTGGTTCGATTCCAATTCTGCCTCAGACAAGAATTTTGAGGTAGGTGATCTTGTCCTTAAGTGGGACAAACATCATAAGGGAAAAGGCGAACATACTAAGTTCCAAAACCTATGGTTGGGACCATTCTTAATTGTTGAAAAACTAGGTCCCAGTTCTTTCTGCCTATAGAATTTAGAGGGACAACCAGACACCTTCCCGGTGAATGGCCAAGCTCTCAAAAGGTATTTTACCTGACAATTCTTCGATACACCTTTTGTACATATTTTTCTTTCTTGATTTCTTCGCTTTCAATTTTCTTTTCTGGTTTGTTTTTATTTTCTTTTTTGGCCTTTTTGAGTCAAACATGCCTGTATTATAGTCTAGTTCAGAAGAAGAGAACATAATGTTTCATCTTGAAATAATTGTCAAAGGATGTCAGAACATCAATTGTTGTCTTTCTTTGAAAATGTAGGCTAGTTAAAGATGATATTTTGTTTGAGAGCCGATTTCTTGGTTTCAATTTGCACTTGAAAGTATTCATGATTATCTTTAAAAAATCTCTTTACGCTATCCCTACTGTTTAAAAGAGCAACTCAACGATGTCTCCCTGTCCTTGAAAATTAGTTTTATTAATGAACTATTTTCAGATCTTGATGAAGGTTAGCTAGAAATATTTGAAGGCCTGGGAAATATTAAGTTGAGTTGAAAAACTGGAATTTTCAGTGTCACCCCGCTCTGTTGAATATCTTTAAAACTATATCAGAATGTGAATAATTTCTTAGAGAGCTGTGGGAAGTGTTTGTAAACCTGCCAGCACACTGAATAGGTCTATTGGCAGCAGGTAAATGCATGCATGATGACAAGAAAACTTCGTCGGGGTAATGAACAGTCCCGCTGGCAGTGATGCGATGTCAGGTAAAAGAAAATTCTCAGGTATAAATCTTGTTTTGGCCATAAGCGTCCTTCATTCTGATTTGAAATTTCTTGGACAGGATACAGATGTCAGAGTGGGTTAATTGACATCCCTTTCAAGGCTATGGATGCCTGCTGGCAGCAGTGGCCCTGTCAAAAGTATTGGAGACATTAAATTAAATGTCGTGGATTTATTTTGTGAAGTCTGTCACTAGATGTCGTTCCTTTTAATGAAAGATATCTTAAACTGGACTAAGTCATGATTATTAAAGATGTTGAAATAACCTTTTAGTTGTTCTTTGATTTGAAATCTTTCATATTTTTTCTAAACTAAACTCATCTGTATTACAGAGATAACTGCTTGACCTAGCATATTGCCATTGTTGGTAGCCCAACATATTTTTAAATTTTTGTATCAATTAAACGATCTATGTAGTTGCCTAACTGGGGTCATACATTTTTTTGTTCTTCATAAGCAATTTTCGAAATGACAAATGTAATTTTTGGTTTTCCCTATTGTCTTTGTTTTCATGCTTCATTCATGACTGAAAGCATGAAAACGAAGCACTAAAACTTACGACTGTGTTATCGTTCTATTTGAAAAAAAATTACAATTTATTAATGAAGCCTTGTTGTTTGCTATGAAGATTATTCTCTTTGTTTCGATTCCTTGAATGTCAATGCATGCTTATGGATTGTTAATTATATCAACAAAGGATCTTTTGATTTGAGTATTGATATGGTTCCTTTTGTGGTTCTTGGTCATATGTTTCCTCATCACTAGGCTTTGATTTGCAAGTTTCACTCTCCCAAACTTTATGATCGAACCCACTACGCTGCACACTCGTTGTTATTTTAATGCTCTGGTCGTGGTTTGTACTTTATGAGAGGTGGAAATATGATTATAGTCAGCCCATCATTTTGAAGCTTGGTCTTGGGCTCTGCAACATCCCTCGCATTCATTTCAAACAATGCTTGTATTTTTGTTATGTATTTTCTCCTCATATGCCTTAGACTGTTGATGGTTTTTGGGCTCGGGGTATAGCTCTGGTCTGCTCTTACAAACCCTCCATATGCACTGGGTTTGGGTGATTGTCTGTTGATTCACCATGGCTCTTGTTGTTAGATTCGAACCTAATGACACTCAAACCTTTCTCTTATGTGACAATGCTAGAGAGGATCTTGAGGGTAATGGTTGGCTCGTTTTCCTTGAAAAGTTCCAGGGCTTCAACCTACACACTACTCAGGAATTCATTCTCTCTTTTTATGGATGTAGAGCTAAGGTGGGGGACATTCAACTTGAATTCATAGAAGGCTTTCTGAGCAAAGCAATAGGACTCCCTGCAAGCGGTCAGAGGTGGTTCAAGAATGCTAAGGTAGAAGAGGTTCCATGGACTCTTTTCTTTACATCTCAGAAGATCAATGGCTATGAAAAAGGTATGCCAGTATCCTTACTGAAAGCCTAATGGCACGGTTTGCTTGTAGTGTTGAAACAATTTGTCACTTGTGAAGGCCATTTTGGTCTTGTGTTTCTTTATCATCTGCGTCTGCTCATGATTTTCATAGGTTTTCCTTAAACATCAACATGTCTTATTATCTGTGGAGGAGCCTTTACAAAATGGATAAAAGGTTTAAAAAGAAATGTTTGGATTCAAGTCTTTTCCATCATGACTTAATAAGAATTATGCTTGTAAATCAATTAAGGTTGCAGAATGATGATTGGGATTCATTTTTAACCAGAAATGGTTTCATTAACCCCAATGTTGAAGCGGTAGACAAGCCTGGGATTGAGGAAACCTTGGTCTATCCTACATCGCCCCTCT
This sequence comes from Picea sitchensis, assembly GCA_010110895.2. NCBI lineage: Eukaryota > Viridiplantae > Streptophyta > Pinopsida > Pinales > Pinaceae > Picea > Picea sitchensis. Next base: position 4,488 of record SNQJ01S0168230.1, read on the forward strand.
CACCTGCCCAGGTCTATGCTATGGCCACCCACAGTGAGCCTTTACCCAACCAGAAAAGTGCTAAATAGACCCATGAGCAAGCTACACATCCTATTGACACTGTCAAAAATACAAAAAAACCTACATGCAAGACATCTAAAGGCGATGTTGATTTGATTTTTAAAAATAAGAGAGCTGGAAGGTTAATTTTGAGGAAGCTCTGAAACAAGTCGAACCCTCATGTGAGCTCGGTCAATACGATCAATATCCATGATAGTTCAGATTCTGAAATTGATAGATTTCTCACTGAAGAAGACCCTCTGTCATTCCAACCACACCTCGATCATCCTTACAACTTCGTAGACAATATACCACCTTGTATGAAACATAGTGAAGGGTTTCCTGGTATTAATTTGGGTAATAAATCTACAGTCCATGTTGGAGATGTTTCGGTTCACAATCATGGTTATTCCCAAGGGACCGTCACTCAGTCGCAGTGCGAGGCTTGCCTATTCGGGATTGATAAATACTACACTGATATACCTATTTTACAATCAAAAATTAAAGATCTCACTAACCAGGTCAGTGCCTTAACAAATGAAAATAATAGGCTCGAGTTTTTCATTCAAAGAAAAGGAAAATGTATGAAGACTACAAGGAATGTGATATTAAAAAACGTTGAGACTGCAACAACAATAATAAATTCCAAGATCATTTGATATGATTTGATTTTACAGTTAGAGGTATGATTTCTTTTATCTTAAAAATATGGTTATTTATTAAATAAATTAGATTGTTTTTATTCATTCAATAAATTGGATTTCATTACTAAAATAACTAGCTACATAATCAACAGATTCTGTAGCCAGTTATTCTAATTCGAAATTTGCAAAATAATGGTTAAACATATATCTAAGTTTCTCTATTTTTTCCTTTCTTTTTAGGATATCTAGGAGTTCATGGTTACTAGGTGGTCTGAAGCATTTTTTAGGCTTGTTAGTCACATATATGATATATTTTTGTATAAACAGAAATAAACCTTTTTTTTAGCTTTAGAATATTTGGTATGATCTGGGTGGTTATATCCCCCTTTTATTTTTGTAATCAATATCTGATCTCAGAAGATGAGACAGTTACCTTTTTGAAGTCTTTATAAACTCATTATTTTTTGTAAGAAGGACATCTTGGTCTGGGGCTAATTGTGGACAGCTTATACATGAATTTGGACAGAGCATATGTTTACATTTCTGCTTTAGCTATCTGTAAATATTGTTGTTGTCTATAGTTTGTTTATCATGGTAATTCGATAATTATTGATAGCTTTCGTCTTTGCTAATTATTATGTCGTCAAGATAATCTCTTTCATACAGTCCACAATTTTATGCTTCAGTTTTATGAAAATAATGATTGATCGTTCAATTCAAATGATAAGGTTTATCTTAATCTTGTTGAATAATTAAAAACATGTGTTACAATCAGATTTATCTTATGTATAATTGCCTGCAGTCATAAATATTATAGTTATTATCTACATCTTGTCATATTATCATTAAAATCTAGCAGTCGATGTATTGTTTGACATTTATTTCAAACAACGTAAAAGTTTCATAACATATTTATCTCGTGGATAGATTGAATGGATGATTCATGATCATACAGACGTCGGATGCATGCTCTTCAAGTCATTAATAGGTTAGTTTGTTCCTTTTATTTACTTGTTCATTTTGGAAACTCTTATATGTGGTCTGGTTTTCATTGTCTACATATTTTGTTTCCATAGTATTTTGATATTTAATCTTACAGATGCATAGAGATAAAAAGAAAACCAAAAGGAAATAGTTCATTTTGCTTTCTTTATCTACTTTCATCAAAAGAGCCATTTTTACATTGATTTTTGTGAGTTCAGATTAAAACTCATAAATTGTATAACATGTATATAAATTAGACAAATAGTTCCATGTGTAAATATTATTTAAAATAAATTGTATATTTATATGTACATACACATATCAGTGATTAGTAATTAGTGAGTTGTCCTGTTTCTTTTTATTTATTTATTTGTTTCTTTATCACTTTATATTGGCCAATAGAGCCATTAAACCCGTCAGAGTGAGTCAATCCAAATGGCTTGGGTTAATTAGACAACCTCGGACTAGAATCACTCTTCCAGTTGACAGACGACCATTTTCACCCGTCAACAAATGGCGCTAGAAGGAGGGCCTGAACACTATTAATAGCATGTGGAGATCGCAAGACTCCTCCCCCACCTACCCGCTCACCTATAGTGACAAGAAGTCATTATGTCGACAACATTACCTCTCAAACAACAACCACATCAAATGAAAATCCACAGATTACCGTTGAACCAGTAACACCAAACCCCCCGGGGTCCGACATACAAGAAATTATTCGTCAATCGCTCCTAAGGACATATGGTGCTTTGGCCCGTATCAGACAGCTAGGTCAGCCTCTGAACCAACCACTAGATTTTTTTGATATTAGAGAGAAACTTGAAGGTACTGGTCTTACCCTAAACACTACAGATCCAGATCACATCATCACTCCTACAGCCAGAGGATCTGGTATCCCACCATAACCACTGCCTTCATCTCCCTCCTCTTCAGGAGAAGAGTCATCGGACAAAGGCAGTTCTTCATCTTAGCCTTTGACACCACCCACACCTATGGAAAATCCAAACAATCCCACCAGACCTTGGCTCGATCAAGATGTTGTGACCATACTTGGACCCCAGCATCCTTTTCCTAAACATTTAGAGAAATAGCTACCTAAATTCGATCCAGATTCCAAGCAGATCATTGAGGATCATATAAAAAAATTCATGCTAGCCATTAGACTCTGAAGCGTAGAACACAAAGACGTAGTATGTAGACTTTTTCCGTACACATTTGAAGGCAATGCCTCTACCTGGTATTTTGCACAACAACCCCATACCATTATATCTTGGGATAGATTCAAATCTTGTTTCCTTGAGAAATTTGGAGACGAAAAATCTCCCGAAGTCCTAGTCATGGAACTCTCTAGTTTAAAGATGAACCCCAAGGAAAAAATAAAAGACTTTAATCAAAGGTTTCTAACATTAAAGAATCAAATCCCCACTGATTCAATGCCTACTAAAAATCTTATTGTCGCATACTATACCAAAGCCTTGCACCAGAACATAGCAATATGGGTAAAAAGGTCTAAGAAAGCAACATTACTAGAAGCCTTCGAGGAGGCAAGCCAAATTGAGAAAGATATTCTAAGCCTAAAAGACAATATCAGTAATGAGGTAGAGATTACCTCATCTTCCAAGAAGAAAATAGAAATTCTTCCTAGACCTCCCCAAACCAAAACTTAATCAAACAGTTCAAATCTGGAAAGTTTACACAAGGTCATTCAAAAGTTGTCAAATCAGGTTATAGATTTAAGGAGATCAGTAGAAGAAGCTTCTTCAAAAAAAGGGTCTTACAAACCCCCTTTTAGAAAGCCTTTTCCCATAAACCGACCTAACTCAAATTCTAAAGGCCTAAATCTAGAAATCCTATAGTTTTCTATCCAGACAATTCTGGAAGCACATGATAACTTAGTTCCCCCCGAGATTTCTGAAGACATGGTTGAACAAGAAATAGTGGAAGAGGACAAATCCTCTCCCAACATCTTCGGGAATTTTTCGGATAGTATATTTCAAGCCAATTTTGAAACAGTGCATCCTTATAATACCAAAAGCAAAACAACGAATAAATCATCTTCTGAAATTGGAACTAATGCACCTCAAAAACAGTCTAAACAAATTGAAACTAAACAAAATTTAGCAAATCCAAGTTTAGAATATGATCTGATTGAAGATCTCAAAAAACTTAGAGTTAATATTTATGTTTATGAATTACTAAAATTTCCTTTTCTTCTACAAAAAATGCTTCAGAATATTGCAGAAAACAGTAAAAACAACAATTTGAACAACAACAAATTTGTAGAAAACATCCCTAAAACACCTCGAAAGGTCTCTATTAAAACAACACTAGAATCCTCCAATAAAAGAGACCTTATTGTAAAAAGCATAACAAATGTAGACAAAATAGTTCCATGGGCTATGACTAAAAACCAAGAAACTTTTGTTGCTAATACTCGCAGGAATGTCCCACCCTTTTTGTTGACTTTTGAAATTTTCAATAGGAATGTACATAATTGCATGGTAGATTCTGGTGCATTGTCAAACGTAATGCCTTGGTCTGTCTGCCAAAAAATGAATGCTGAAGTTCAACCTTCCAATCTGAAAATTATTCATCTTGATCGAACCAGTGTTAAGGTCATAGGTGAATTAAAAAATGTACTTATCAGATTATCATCTAATCCAAAAATCCACCAGATTATTGATATTATTGTCGTTGATATCCCTGAAGTATATGGATTATTTTTAAGTAGGGATTGGTCCAAACAGCTACATGGTTACTTTGCGACAGATTGGTCTCATTTGTGGCTGCCGAAGAATGGAAAACCTAACAGAATCAAGTTCAATCGTGAGCATTACCTCAAGCTTACAATAACTAATTTAAATGATCCTAATGAACCATTCACTGCTTCCGCCAATTCACCCGAAATGTAGGGGATGAATACCTTTTTCGGCAACTTCATGGCTGAAACTTCTACCATTACTGACCCAGAACAACAGTCTGAACTCATGACATGCACATAGTCAATAGTTCTCTCTAAGGTGTCACATACAGCTGATGAGAATCATATCTGGTCTCTTTACTTCGATGGATCTAAATCTAAAGAAGGATCCGGTGTAGGATGTGTGCTCATTGATCCAACAGGTAACAAAACTTTGATCACTTTCCAATTAGAATTTGAATTCACAAACAATACAATTGAATACGAGGCGCTCCTGCAAGATCTTAAAGAGGCACTAGATTTAAAAATTCAGAATTTAATGGTTTTCGTCGATTTAGAAATTGTTGTAAGACAGGTAAGAAAATCCATTCATTGTGTATCTCCACACCTGAAAAGTTATCAAGCCGAGGTATGGAATCTAATGAACAAATTTTCTGCGTTTAACATTAATTCTATTCCAAGATTGAATAATTCTGAGGCTGACTTGTTGGCTAATGTTGCTTCTAAACTGCTTCCCGCAAAAGGCCTTTCTCCGAATGTGTTTTTCGTCGAATTTTTGTTCAGGCCATCCATCTCGGACAACATCACTAATTGGAGAGTTTTCGATGACGATCAACAAATCATCAGTTTTTTGCACATGGAAGATACTTTCCAACGTGTAGTTATCGATGAAGGCATGCATGATGAATACCTCCACAATTTTATGGTAATATCGGACCCAAGATCTCCTAAAACAACTTCAGATCTAGTAAATTCTATCCCAAAATTTGTGGTAAGATTAGAATTTTTTTATGATCTGCATGATAAATTCAGGAAATCAGTAAATTGTAAAACAAATAGTTCTTCCTTGACCCATGAAAAGGTAAATCTAGGAACTAAAGATAATCCACAATGCATCAATTTGGGAATGGGATATTCTGAGCAAGAAAAGTCAGCCTTTGCATATGATTCCTTGTTGGATCTATTAGTTAATTTGTTCTCTTTGCCCTTTGTCTTATCTGAGGATTTGAACGATGTTTGTCTCTTTGATGTATTTTATTTCTCTTTCTTCATTTCATACACCATGAGGATCCCATGCAATTCATCCATTGCCAATGAATCAAGATCCTTCATTTCTTCAATGGTGGAAACTTTGGCATCAAATATTAAGGGAAGTGACCTTGATACATTTTGTAAAATCAATGGTTCTTCAACCTTTTTACAAATTCCTCTGATGGCATTGACAATTTTATCCACATGGAGGAGATAATATGCAACATGTTCTTCATCTTTCATTTTCAAACTCTTGAACTTTATTCTATGAATTTGGAGCTTCATCTTCTTGACCTTGTCATCGCCTTCATAGATATTTTGAATCTTTTGCCAAATTTATTTTTTCAACAATGCATCACCTTAACAAACTTGGGTTATGATAAACCACACAAGATGGAATTCATGTATTTTGCATTATTTTCACTAGGATTATTCCCAACCACATTTGTTGGTGTAGTTGTTGGGTCTATATAACCAGTCACAAATGATTTTCAAATATCAAATCCAACAACCATCAAATATGTTTGCATCCTTATACTCTAGAACACATAGCTTGTTCCCTCGAGCAATGGAGCATGTTCTAGTCCACTTTCTAATCTTCTTATAATTTGTACTCCCATATATTTATCACCAAGAATTTGATTTTATGAATTATTCTTTTTGATAAATATAGATGTTGTCTTAGTATTTTGACGTTCATTTCTTCTTCTTCATTTTATTGTCCTTCTTCTTCTTCTTCTTCTTCTTCTTTGTATCTTGTCTCCTTTGTTTGAATATGTGTTTTAACCTTATGATCCCCTAAATCATCCACTTTCACATTGGAACTCTCTACAAATTTTCCTAATGTTTTATTGTAACATTGATAAGCATTTCCTCTTGATGAATAACCAGGAATTATACCTTCATCAACTATGGAGTCAAATTTTCCCAAGTCCTCATGATCTCTTTTTATGTATCACTTGCTTCTGAAAAATTTGAAGTATTTAACTTTTGTTGGTATACCCTTCCATAATTCATAAGGTGTTTTATTACTGACTCGAATTTTCCCTGTATTCAGAATGTAGACTACAATGTAGATTGCCCCTCTCCAAAAAATTTCTAACATCTTAGCTTCATTTAACATTGTTTTAGTCATATCTTATGCTATTTGATTCTTCCTTTCTACCACTCCATCATGATATAGAGTCCTTTCAACTGATAAATGTCTCTTTATTCCATGAATCTCACAAATCTCTTCAAATTTGTTTGAGATAAGCTAACCCCCTTTGTGTGATCTCAAGCATTTTATTTTCAAATCAGTTTCATTTTCAACCAATGCTCTGAATGCTTTTATGTAACACCCTGTTTCCCCCAAATTTGTAATTAATCCTAATACAGGAATTACCATGCTAAAGCATGATGAAAATGTGAATGTATGCTGTGAAGGGACCTTATGAAGAAGGTCGATAAATGTAAATAACATTATGAATTTATATTACAGAACTGCTGGGAGGGGATGTGCAGAAAAGAGACCACGATGGTGTGGAAGGCACCTGAAAAGGTGGCGTTAACTTCCACTGAGAATTAAATACCGTATTTGGACTCCACTGGCCCGGAGAACCAAAAAGCGGCTCGCTGGCCCTGAAAATTAATGACTC